>JANRGW010004918.1:8276-26201 GCA_024733675.1 Psilopsiagon aymara | reverse complement strand
AATGAGGTGCTCTATGATACTCATCAAATGCCTGTTACAGTTCTACTGAATCTTCTCCGATATTCAGTGAACCTCTTCCTTGTCATAGGTATATGGCTATGTCCTGCCCCATTACTTGTTGCTACTTAATATTCTTTTGGACTACTGACACTTTATTGTTGTCATAGATACAAAAATGGACTGCCTCTGATTCAGTTCTAGCTATTCAGAATAGCTTTTTGTCAGTTTGGGATATTGTAGCTTTTTTTTTTTTTTAGGTTCCCTGGAACAAACTTAAACTAAAATGAAAATATAACTTATTTTTAAACGTTTGTTTTAGCTGTGTGTTTCAGTCCAATTTCTATCCATTCCAGAAAGCATGAATGGAATTGAGTACTCCATGCGTTTTAAGCATTAAAGTGGTGCTATAAAAGACTAAACTAGTAAATGCTTGGTAAGATCAAAATGGCATATTCAGAGTCTGAGACTTCAGTAGAGGCGAGATCAAGTCTGCTTCTGTTTCAGGAACTACCAACAGTCCCTACTAAGGTGAAATTGCACATCAGTACTTTTAACTAAACCAACAACATGCTACTGCTGAAAAGGGAAAGTTTTGATTTTATTACTCTTGTTCACTGCTCCTGGCTCTTACTCTTGGATTCTTTGCTGAATCCTGAATCAATTCAGCTTGTTAACCTGTCCCCAGAAAAAAGACTTTCAAGGATGCTGAGCTATTAGAGGAGTTGAATGTTACAGCTAAGCCCTCCTGCCCCTTTAAAATAGGAGCTTGGACAACCTGTTTAGCTTCCTCTGCCTATTTCAGTGATCTTAATTACTGCTTCCAGTGTGAACCAAATGCATAGAGTACAAGCAGGAAACAAAGCCAGATAATGGTTCCAGAGACTGAGAGCTCCAAATCATCCATGCTGTGTAACTAGAATGGCATTTTTGTGTTGTTTGGATGTGATCTATTTGTTTTCATTTGGACTGTTAATTCTGCTAAATCTCTGAAGAAAACAAATGGGATTTAAAATACTTGTAAACATTTAACACTTGCTTTAAGGTTTCCTTTACTGTAGGATTTTAACTTTTGCTTCTTATCACTTCTCTGTTCCATGCTTACAGTTCTGTTTTTATCTTAGGCAATCATGTTGGCTGTTATGAAGAAGTTGACATATGATGAAGAGTATAATTTTGAAAATGAGGTATTATATGAATAAACAGACAATTGCAACTTAATTTATATGTAGTAAAACTTGCTCTTGCTGTTAAAGTCCATATTTTTCATAGACTAAGGATTTGAAGGTAGGAAGCAAAGGTCTGTAGGCTGAATCTTTTTCTGATGTGGAAAGCTTTCTTTGGGTCTCCGGGCATGTCTGCATAGGACAAAACAACATAGTAAAGGGATATCCAAGCCATTTCAGTTAACAGAATATTTCTGGTTGCATTTGTGCATAACTATTCCTAGGTAAATATGGCTGCGCTGTTAGCTAAACATAGCTGTTGAGCTGGCTTGTTCAGCGTGGGTTTATGAGTTTCTTCTGCACATCACTTCTGTCTTTCTGCAGAAAGATTTGAGAATCCTTATGTAATGAAACTTGTAAAGAGGTGCTGCTTGACCTACTTCAGTTGGCCATACCTCTGCAAAAATAAGCTAAAGGAGGTGTAAGGTCTTTGACTTCACTTTCCTCCCATGCTTTTATATCTGTCAGCCAGCAGTAATGATTACGTTAGGCTTATATTTGCTGCAGGCTGTTTGGAGAGCTATAGACTTAAGAAGGTGAACTTAAACTTTATGCAGGCCATCATAAATATCTGTCAGCTTTAAAACTAAGCTAGGTGCTGAGAAAGAACATATTTGAAGAGTGAGTCAATTTTCAAGAATTGGGTCAATAAGGCTTTCCCAGGAGCATTTTCTTTCTTTTACTTTTGGCTAGCCATCAGCTTGGAAAGCCTTTTTAATATGTTTCTGGACTGAGTGCAGTGAATCTTAACATATTACAATCAGCCAAAAAGGGAGCCTGCTGTTATTTTGCAAGAGCACAGTGGGCAATATTGAATTCTCTGAGCATGGTATACTGTTCTTGTATGTACATGGTTTTGGTTTGCGTGAACTTGTCTAAAACGGTTGTGGATGAATTTAAACACGAAACGTGGACTTTGCTGATGTGAATGTTTTGTAGGGTGAAGATGAAGCAATGTTTGTGGAATACAGAAAACAGCTGAAATTGTTGCTGGACAGACTTGCTCAGGTCTCACCAGAGTTACTGTTGGCATCTGTCCGCAGAGTTTTTAACACTACGCTTCAGTAAGTTGGGGGGGTTTAACTTGTTTACAAAATGCCCTCAGCTTTTTTGCTTTTGTAATTGTCAGAGTTTGTAATGAATGTAAGCATGATGTAGTGAGGTGAAGCTAATTGATGTATGGAGCTTGTTACAACTTCATGATAAATATAACTTTGTATAACTCAGCTGCTTAGAAAAAGCTTTCTTTTTATAACCATAAATGGCAGCTTTTTTTTTTGTCCTAGGGGCGTTTCTTGATCTTTGTCACTTACCTACATAGCTCGAGCTATTTGCACAAGCGTTCACTTTACACCTCAAGGAAATGCCTATGAGATGTGGCAAATAATTTTATGTATTACTACTATCAGAAACCCAAGCTACTACAGGCTAATACAAACTTCATATTCTTACTCTAGGAATTGGCAGACTACACGATTTATGGAAGTAGAAGTAGCAATAAGGCTGCTGTATATGTTGGCTGAGGCTCTTCCTGTATCTCATGGTGCTCACTTCTCTGGTGATGTTACAAAAGCTACGGCTTTACAAGACATGATGAGAACGGTAAGCATGTGTGTTGTGGGAGCAGTTTAAAAATGCTAATAAAGACTGGAATGTTCCAGTTCATATGGCTCATCTGAATTAGTAGCACATTGCTTACACTGTAGTTTGGTGTTACAAATGGCTAAAGTACTAACTTGCTGACGCTTTTACTTGTAGCTGGTGACTTCTGGTGTTAGTGCCTATCAACATACATCAGTGACCCTGGAATTCTTTGAAACGGTGGTTAGATATGAAAAATTCTTTGCTGTTGAACCTCAACACATTCCAACTGTTCTAGTAAGTTTCATCTAATTTACGTTTTCAACTAGGTAAGAATAGATAAGTTCTTTAGACTTAAATTGTTCAGAAAATAAGAATTTCTTTTTTCACTAAGGAGGCCAGGTTCCTTAAATTGTTGGATTATCAGCTTTTCTGCCCCTCATTTAGTGATTCTAAGACTTGAGACGCTTCTTTGATTGCAGATGGCATTTTTAGATCACCGTGGTCTTCGTCATACCAGTCCCAAAGTACGAAGTCGAACAGCTTACCTCTTTTCCAGATTTGTGAAGTCTCTTAAGTAAGTAAAGCTGTTACAAATGTGTCCAAGTGGCACCAAATTTACCATACATAGCCCCTCTGAACATCACAGTCATCGCTGAAACAGGTTGGGCTTCACATGGACTGCAGTGAAGTAATATATCAAAACAGTGCTTTATCAAGGTTGTCCTGTTGTGTAATACTGAGGTAGCAGTGGAAAAATTTGTCACAGAACAACAAAGAACTAGAATACATATGCTTAGCTTGCTTAGATTAGATGTTAAAACTGATCAACAATGACAATGTCTGTCCTGCTTTTCTTGGCGAGCAGAGCTGAGAGTGGTAGGTGAATCTGGAGACTGCCAAGAGTAACTTGTCCCTGACAATTTCTGAATAGTTAAAGAATTTATACTGGTGAAATCTACTCTGTCTTGGAGCCCTTCAAACCGTCCTGTCTTGTTGGTGTTATTTCACAGTCATGTGAAATAACTTTCATTTAATGTTGGGGCAGGAGGAGCTCCCAAGATGGTTCAGCTTTCAGGGGGATCCTATTTTTCAATTTCTAATAAAAATATTTTACTCAGATGAGTGAAGTTATTTATGCATGTTAAAAAAAATGGGATAAAGAAAGAAGTAAATGTTTATTTCCCCACTACGCCATGGCTCTACCTGGCCTACCATGGGCAGCACATCCATCAACCAGATTTTTCTACAGTAGTGCTTGTTGATATTTAAAGGGGAGTTCTCTACTGAGAAGGTAGTTTAGTCTCTAGCTTTATGCCTAAATAAAATACCAGGAAACCTGTAAAATTGCACGTGCTTCTGAATAGTGTTATGTACTTGTGTTTTACTTCAGTAAGCAAATGAATCCCTTTATTGAAGATGTTCTGAATAGAATACAAGACCTGCTGGAACTTTCTCCTCCTGTGAGTATTTACAGCAGGTTTTTGTAATAATAAGGCTTGCACTTACTCATTGCTGTGCCTGAATACTTACTGAATTGTAAGCTTAGCATATGACCATTTTAGCACAAATAACTGTCCTGCTTTTCTTTTGTGAGATCACTGTGTGCTTACATTTGTACCTAATTTTAATAATCTTACATGGGTTTCTGGGAGCATGGGCTAGAGGTTGGGTATATATGGAAGTCTGTCTGAACTGTATAAAAATAGTTGTTCCTTCAGCTATGTTTTCACCTATGCTTGATACTTCTACTTAAGTAGGAAGAGAATAAAGCTATTGTGAACGTACTCTAGAGGTTCCTTAGGCGTGATGGAAGAAATAGTATCTTTAAACTTTGAGAAGCTTTGATAAAGTTCATTTAGTGAATTATGGCTGTTCTGTTCCATTTTAGGAGAATGGTTACCAGGCTCTGTTAAGCAGTGATGATCAACTTTTCATTTATGAAACAGCTGGAGTATTAATAGTTAACAGCGAATACTCTGCAGAAAGAAAACAGGTTCTAATGAGGAATTTGTTGACTCCGCTGATGGAGAAGTTCAAAGTATTGTTAGAAAAACTGATGATGGCACAAGATGAGGACAGACAGATGGCACTGGCTGACTGCCTCAATCATGCCGTTGGGTTTGCTAGGTAGGTGCAGCACAGAGTGACTCTGTGTGTGTGTGTGTTTCCAGTTTGAGTAAAAAGGAAATACAAAGGATGTATCGAGAGGATGGGCTGAATTTCTGCCTGGCCTTTCTTGACCCAGAAAACCATCAGTGTTTTTAGAATTTCTTATAGTAAACCAGAAAATGAGTTAAGTCCCGTTAAAAAAAGGCTGCATGCGGATACAGAAAATATTGAGCAAATTCATAATGAACCAGCATCTATTCCCTTCCTCAGTGAATTGTATGGAGCTATTGTAATCATGTGGTGTTTGTAAATTGTTAGAACTTAATTCTCCAAAAACTGCCACAAATGTGGTGACTTCCTATCAAATAACTCACGTTTATTACTACCCTTTTTTTTTACTTCCATTTCATGAACTGTAATATTCTAGTTTAGGGCACTTGTTTTAAAGCATATGTTGTTTTCTGTATTAGTGCTTTTTCATTGTATTGGAGCATGTGCTTATATAAAACTTGGTGTATTGCTTTTTCAGCCGAACCAGCAAGGCTTTTAGCAATAAGCAAACTGTAAAACAATGTGGCTGCTCGGAGGTTTATCTGGACTGCTTACAAACATTTTTGCCGGCTCTCAGTTGTCCATTACAAAAGGAAGTTCTGAGAAGTGGTGTCCGCACTTTCCTTCACCGCATGATTATTTGCTTAGAGGAAGAAGTTCTTCCATTCATTCCTTCTGCCTCTGAACACATGCTTAAAGATTGTGAAGCAAAAGATCTTCAAGAATTCATTCCTCTCATAAACCAGATAACAGCTAAGTTTAAGGTATGGTGCTGCATAAGCTTTTCAGTGTCAAAGTGCTGCTGATATCTCCTCTTTTTTTTCTGGCTCCAGTAAAACTACCTATGTGTTAGAAACTTACCTTACAGATTAATAAGTTATTTCTAAGGCTGCAGATAACAAAGTAGATATTTAAAAATTGTCTGTATAAGGTGAGGAAGGTTAAAAAAAGAGTAAGGCTGGACAAATACCATGTTAGGTGTGATGTTTAACTTTGATACTGTACCATTCTTATTACAGCATGTTAATGTAAAAATCTTAGCTTCAGCAGTCTCACCTTGGTTAATACTTTCAGGGCACAGCAAAGTGAAGATTGAAGATAAAACCTGGCTTAAGCATTAAGAAATGATGTGAGATGCCTCTTTCTGGGACTCGGGTGTGGTTGAGTAACACCCTCAGTTTTTCAGTTCACAGATGTTCAACTGATTTAGTGCCTTTTACATATATTTCCCACTGCAAGTAGAACATAAATGACAAGTTTATTCTGTAATGCCAGTAATAGTTCAGCTCAGGATTTTTTTTTTTCTGAAAGCAGTCTTTATAGACAAGTGCTACAAAACATGGCCTGCTGCCAGTTGTAACATCTTGGAGATGCATTTTCTGTAACTACAGTGACTTTACAATAGCCTCCCTTGAGATTTCAGGGAATTTGAAAGTGCCTGTTTGAACAGAAGGATGAGAGAGATGCAGAAAAAGCTGCTGTTCCAATTCAGAATGAGACTAGATAGGAGTAGATTTTTTTTGTGCAAAAGACTTGAAATAAGTGGTGTGTAAGTCAAGATACAGTAATGTTCATGGTGACCTAATGTGACTCAGCTGGTTGCAAGCAGTTGGTATGTGAAAGTGTGAACTAACTTGAAAGGTGAATCAAAGCTGAGAATTAATTTTAACAAGCCTTTAATATTTAATTTTGAAATGTTTGATTTCTGTATCTGCTGGAGTTTATGCTCTCTTCTCATCTCCACAGACACAGGTTTCACCTTTTCTGCAACAGATGTTTATGCCGTTGCTTCATGCTATTTTTGAGGTGTTGCTCCTTCCAGCAGAAGAAAATGACCAGTCTGCAGCTTTAGAAAAACAAATGTTACGGAGGAGTTACTTTGCTTTTCTGCAGACAGTAACTGGCAGTGGAATGAGTGAAGTCATAGCTAATCAAGGTAAGCAGTTCAGTTTCTTGAAGTGAAGAATAGATAGGGTAAGCATTAGATAGTTATTCTTGTCTAAGTTTTTGCCTGCTAAAATCATTAGTCTAGTTCCTGTCAAGTCCTGTTAACTATGTCAAGGTAGAATGGACTAATGTAAATATAGTATTTGACTCACCTGTTGCTTAACTGTTGGTCAAGAATTTGGGTTTGTGAAGTCCAGCTATAATAGGCATATTCTTCTGAGATTTTTTTCTCAGCTTATATGTGGTCACTGTATCGATAAGGACACGAACAGTGTATTCATCCTCATGCATTTGGTCATTTGGAGATCATGCAATACCTAAGTGTATAGCAACGTTCAGATTTTTGGGTAAGGCCACTCACAGCTGCCAGTATTCATTGTGTTCGTTTTCTGAAGGACAGTCAGTAACATCTGTAACTTTTGTCAACAATTTTTTTTATTACTGATCTTGTTAGTTGTGGTAGATGGCATCGTGACTTCTTACCTGCGTAGTTACCAGGCTTTCCTTGCCCTTTGTGGCCAAGCGCAAATTAGTACTTTTCATAGCAGGAACTTGAAGTTGAATGTTCAGTTTCTTGATTCTTTAAATACTTATGTTTGTATTCCATCAGAATGGGACTTCAAAAGCTTTAAAGCTGACTCGTGGTAGGTGGAGCTCAGAATTCCTTCCCTCATGCTAAAATAATTGTAATACCTGAGAGAAAGGAGAAGGTGGCATTAAGAAATAGGGAGAGCTTTCTTGAAAGAGGTTCTTGGTAGTTGTGACAGACAATTTTTAAGGGACTCAAGCAGAAATAAGCATAGATGCAGCACAGAAATTGTAAATGATAAAATATCTTTCCATATATTGGAAGATAAGCAAACTATTTCAGTGCTGCATAGTTTTAAATAACACCACCAGGTTTGGGTAGAGAGGAAGAAACTTGCATTTGTAACCAGATCGAAGCACCCCTCTCAACTTTGTATGTATTAAAGGCCAGAAGAGCAATGGAGTCTCCAAATTAAAAAAGGAACAAATAAACAAAAGTATGACCTAAATAAGAGTTGTCTTGCATCGTAGGGGAAACTTCCCAAAAATATTTGAGATATGTGCAAAACAGAATATTTTGAAGTTGAAGCATGGCTTCCAGGTCAGTATATATACAAAATAGTGTAAGAGTACAAAAACTTTTTATGGCCGCAAGTTGAAATGACGAGCCTGTTTTAATGCGTTTAAGGTGCAGAGAATGTGGAGCATGTGTTGTTTACTGTGATTCAAGGAGCAGTGGATTACCCAGATCCTATTGCACAGAAGACTTGTTTTATTATTCTTTCCAAGTTGGTGGAGCTTTGGGGTAAGACTGTCTTTCCATGACTCCTTTGCAGCTGTTGCTAACCATGAGGCAGTAATAGAACAGGGAATGTTATTTTTCTTTTCAGGAGGTAAAGATGGACCAGTAGGTTTTGCAGACTTTGTCTACAAGCATATTGTTCCTGCATGTTTCTTAGCACCTTTGAAGCAAACATTTGACTTGGCAGATGCCCAGACAGTACTGGTGTGTATTATGGAGGTTTTTTTACTTTCATTCTTGTGGGGCAGACTCAAGCAAAGAAACCTATAATGGCCATGCAGTACTGAAGATCACTGTCTCACAAATTAAGTCCCTTGTGTTTTTTATTGAGGTACCTGGATGATTAATTATTGAGTATTGTGGTACTTCATTAAGTAGTTCATCTATGCTCGAAATCAAGGTAGAGAATCGTACATCTGAGTATTTAACATTGACCTGTATTACTTACTCAGTGGAGGTGAATGCACAGGTCACACAGGTGGCTGGTTTTCAGTTCATTTTGGGTTCAGCTGTGAGAAGTCTTTCTGGTTACAGTGGACCAAAAATTGGAATGTTGAGGCTTAGTTAGCATTGTGTGAGCAGACAGCAAGGGAATAATGGCATGAAGTAGCCCTTGTGTTGGGCCTCATTAGGTTCTTTGGCTTTAAATACTTTATCAATAGACTAATTGAACAGTCTAATGTTATGTATTACATTGCAGGCTTTATCAGAATGTGCAGTGACGTTAAAAACAATTCATCTCAAAAGGGTAAGCTTCATAATGCTTTGCAGGGATTAACTCTTGCAGGTTTTTTCTAGTGCTTTTATCAATTTCTCAAGCTAAGATATCTACTAGGGCAAATTGCCATTCTACTTTTACGTAAATTAATAGGATGACCACTACCATCCTCTGTATTTGGTAGTTCTACCTCTTCCTGAATTAATACTGGCACTTCATTAAGGAGAAGAATCTGCTCGCTTGCCTGTTACTGTGTTTAATTGATCAAGTGGCATCTTTCACTTTTCAGTGTAGGTCTTTGACATAAAAGAAGTTAGAGATGTACTATAGTGTACTTCTGTGAAAACTAAAGGTATCTGCTGATGTGTAGAAGACTAGATTGAGAAATATGGAAAAACATGGATTTTTCCTTGTCTAAGGACTAGAACTTTATAGTATATTTCTATGTTTAATGGGAAATAAAACAGTTCCCACATTTGTATTACTGTTTCCTGCTACACCTTTAAGTTGCTGGCTATTTTTTCTGTCAAACGCAACTAAAAGTTGCAACTAGACAACAAATGTAAGAAGTTATAAACTGGCAGAGAAAAGATAGTGTTTTAATTAAGGAGAGACTTCTGAGTTTGTTCCTTTCTCCCTGAAAGAAATGAAGAGTTAAATCTGTAGGAAATCAAGCTTTTGATACATAGATACGTATATATCAAAATAATTTCCTATTACAAATACTGCTTCTTTTAGCAGTGCAAATATAAATACAGGAAAATTATCTTTTCTCCTCATGCGAACTGTATACCATATTCTAGTTTTAGGGTAACTTGCGTGAATTAATAAAGTTGATTCACTTTCCCCTGGTATTGGGGTATGTATTGAGTCATGTTAGCATACTACTAGTGTACCATACTTCCTCTTGTGATGAGAGGTATCTGGTGAATGCAAACAAAGAAAACAAAAGTGATGTGCTGAGCAGAACAGACCTGTCTGCTTCTCTTAAAGGTTTGGAAGTTCCATTTTATTGCTGTTTAGTCCACTGTAGATGACACAGTTGTTACAAGAAAAGAAACATGGCGTTTGTGGTATTTGGCCACTAAATTTTGCAATGGGAGTAGTATGGTAATGCAGTTGGCAGATACTAATTGCCAATTATTTTTCCTTTCCTGTGTCAGTGAAGGCTGCCTTCTTAGTTTTACAGTTGACATGTCACAAACACACTGGCTGTATTATGTTGTAATTCTTATTGCAGTGCGATTTTCAGTATGATTTCTGCTGTGTAACAAAAAATAGCAAATTGCAGTAGAATCTTTAATGTCAAGATTGAGACAGCTTATTTTTTTCCTTTGCTAACAGCTGAGAATAACATGAGCATCTGGTATTTGATATGCATAACTTTTCTGTAAAATAGTCATATAGACAGACTGTTTTGAAACTCTTCTTCTGTACCATACAGTACAGGGCTATAATTTTCCAGTTTTGTACAAAATTATACCTGAGAAAATTGTGTACTGCTTTTCTTTAGGGCCCTGAGTGCATTCAGTATCTTCAGCAAGAGTATTTGCCTTCTTTGCAAGTAGCTCCTGAGATAATTCAGGTAGGAATTCCTAAAATAACATTTGGAAAACTCTTTTAACAGTCATAAAGGTTAAATGAAAACAAAATGAATCCTGCCAAAGTTAACCTGCTACCGTCCCGCAGTAAAACTTACTCTGATATTATGTATCAGAATAGGATTAATTTGGCATAAAGAGTAAAGTTAACTGCAAGAGTACCTTGAGGGAGGAGGGAAATAGTCCAGTGCATGTGACTTTCTAAGCCATCTTCCTGCTTTAATACAAGTTTTAACTTGAGGAAAAAGTATCGGAATACTTGAGTAATAGCTCAAAAGTAAAATCAAGAACACTGAATGTATCGACAGTGTGGTGATTAAGGCTGTATTCAACACTACAAAAATTTAAGCCACAGCACTGGTTCTACTGTCAAAAATTAAATACAACGCTATGTGTGTGGGGTTTGTGTGCTTGTTTTGGAGCAGTGTAAGAGGGTTCTCAAAAGCAAAACTTTATACCTGACCACTCTTTCACCATGAAGCATTGCTAGCCCTATGGTAAGCATCGCCATGAAGGAACTGTTAGATGGAACACGGACAGCGTAATTTTAATTGCAGCTAGTTTGGATACTGTGGTAATTGGTTTTGCTGCATCAAGGGACAATTATACTCATTTGAAGATTTAAACTATAGAACTTTTAAGTGGCCTTAAATGTATGTAAGGATCAAGTATCATCTCCTGTTGGCACTGCAATTTTCTGATTTCATACTAGAATCCTACCATGTGACAGATGTTCTGCTTTAATCTAGAGTCACTTAGCATGTACATAATACTACTTAAGCTTCAAAGTTTATCTGAAGTATTCATTTCAAAGCCACCAAAAATTACTGGAAAAGTTAAATGTTTAGAATCTCCGTGATTACAGTCCTTGTAGGTAGTCCTGTTTTTGTCTACTTAGCTAAAAGTGAATATGACATCCTGTATTTGAAAATAGATTTTTTTACCCCAGAAAGCACTTGGCCTATTACAGCCTCTTACAATTTTCTATCCTTAACATGCTTTAGTTGCACATTAGGGAAAACACAAACTAATACCAACTGCTTTATGTACAAGGTATTCTATATGCTCCTAACATATTTCAGGTTGTCGTGTTGCTTCATTTAGTTATTTAGTATTTATTCTCTCTTACAGGAATTTTGTCAAGCCCTTCAGCAGCCTGATGCTAAAGTTTTTAAAAATTACTTAAAGGTAAATATTATTTTTTTTTAAATAGTTTTTAATCCCATTTGAATGACATCGTACAATTGAGTCATGGGAGTGACCTGAAGTAAAACTGAAATATTGAAATGCTGCATTTATTAAATAGCTTTAAGTATAGGGAATCTCCAGGTATTAAAAGCAGTTAATTTGGACAGAAGGAGCCAAACAGCACCAAACCTATATCTGTAGAATTGTCACCTCAGCACCTTGTCAGCTCCTAAATAGCTTGATATTCTTTTGGCTTATGTTTAATAGCTGAAATAATTAAAAAGTGATGGTATAATGTTCAGAATATGTCAGAATGCATCATTTGAGGGCGTAAGTGTAATTGAACAAGCTACATCCTTGAACCTAGTGTGTTCACCAGGTTGTTAATGAAGAAAATGAGCTCTGTCAAACTAATTATCTTACACCTCAACCATTCCATGTCTTATTTCCTTTGTCTTTAATATGTTGGTTTAAATTCGTTTTTAACAGGTATTCTTCCAGAGAGCAAAGCCGTAAGGAAAGTACTGGAATCTCATGCACCTGTCTCCATAACCCAGCATTCTGGTTGTTAATTTATAAAAACGCTAACTCTCGTGCCATTCAAACTGGTTTTGGTTTAAGAAAAGTTGCTTTGTGCTCACATCAGTACATACTTTAGCCTTTCACAAAGAAAGAGAAATGCAGATCCCCCACCTGTGTCTCGAACATGAAGGTATGTGACAACATGGAAAAGTATCTGTATACCTACACAAACTTATTATGTATAGGATGAATTAAGCTTATGCTGTAACACACACAGCAATGAAATGACACTTATTTTTGAAATTAAATGTAAAAAAACCCTTCAGACCATAGGAATGGTTATTAAAATGTGTACATTTTTGATACTGAGTAAAATGTTTTCATAAGACATAAAATTCATTTGTTCATGTATGGTGACATGAAAATAAAACAGAGTCATTCTTGTAGATAGTCATTTCATTGAAGTTGTCTTAATGATAAAATATATATATACCTCCTATAAAACAGATTGGTTTAATAAATGATTTCTTTAAAAGTAGCATCTGGTGCTATCTTTTTTATTAAAAGATAAAATAAAAATTTATCCCATGAAACTTAAGTCTCTTTCAATCATTTTGGTTGAATCTTTGGAATCTACAGCATCCTTAAACTTTCTGGCTGTTACATTTGAGTAAAACCTGGCAAGTTTTTCTGATGCTTGGCTAATAAATTGTATTGCAGTCTTGCATGTGGAAGATGCTGACACAAATAAGGAATTGCATTCGCTGCAACACTTCAGTTGGATCAATGGTGTGTATGGATGTTTTAGTAGAGTGTTGCTCCGTTTAATTCCATGGCGTTACAGGTTTTGTAGCTATTTCATAGGGGGAGAAAAAGCTAGGAGTCTTCCCATGCGTGGGATTTAATCCTTAAGAACTGATGTCCAGAGTAAAAAAGCTGACAGACCTTTAGCAATATCAGATGAGCATTCCTCTAGCTTGTGTAGTACTAGGTTCTTCACCCAGTTTAAATGGAAAATAAATGAGAAGGTGGGTCAGAAACAGCAGCCAGGAGCAGTGTGGTGGGTGCTTTGGAGGTACTCACTGCCATTTCCTCCCTTTTCACTGAGGGAAGAAAGTAGAGAGCATTTACCTTTACTCCTCTTCAACAGGACAGTATCGCTTACGTAAAACTTTTATTCCTGATTTTTGTGCATTTAATTGTTTCTCGTTACTTGATTTGTATTATCACAGGTGAAATGCTTATAGTGCTTTTTGCACTCCCTTGTTTCACAATCCTCTTTTTCTCCCTTTGGTGCCACACCAATGCTAGAGGTCCCCTGGCTCTGATATCCATTTAATTTTCTCCTGTAGCACTAGAAGCTTTCCATCTCTACTGTGATGCTTTGTATATGCTGCTGTGTTCCTGCCCCTTCCCAGCTCAGGGGGCTGCACCCCTGACCACTGCTGCTATCACAGGGTGTTTGCTGTCAGTCTGCTTTCTGGCTTGTTTTCCTTCCCCTGCAGTCATAGCAACTTTACCACACAGAGGGAAGAGCTATCGCTAGGCAGATTGTGAAGCAAAGGTCTTCTGTCTTCAGCAAAGGTATTTTGGTTTTAAATTACAGTGTCACTGTAATGGAGTCACTCTTAGTTTTCATATATGATTTAGACTTTTGCCTTTGGAAGTAAGGGTAGTACTGCTGCTTTTAGTACTGCATAAAAGCAGGGACAATCCTACACTTACTAATTCTGTTAGTATAATTCATTGTGGCGTTTGTCTCATAGAGCATGATTTTAGCTACAGTTAAATTGCACCCTAATGAGAAAAGTTTTTGAAATGGCCACTGCCAAAACTGATGACTCTCTCTGTAGCTTCCTCCTGTGCCAAATCTCGTCTAACTCCATAATTAGCTATCCAGGAAGCTGAAGTGGCAAAAACACTTCCCCCTCAAAACATGTTGTCTGCTACAGTGGTGTCAGGTGGGAATGGATTGAAAAGAGTGCAGGAGCAAGCTATGAGTGGCAGCCATCAGCCTGCCTGTATTATAAACTTGTACCCTGCCCTTACATCCATAAATGTAAGAGTGTTTTGCAGGATGAATGGCTAGGTTGCCTGGATCTTCAGAGAAACAGGTTTGTTTCTGCCTGAAGAATTCAAAAACAATTGTTTGCTCTTTCCTATGCTTTGACCCTGCTGAATCCTATTATAACCCCATTTGGCAGGCACTGTTTGCCCATGGTGAAGCCATGTTGGCTGTCACTGATCATCTCCTTATTTTCCACATGCCCTTGGATGGTTTCCAGGAGGATCTGTTCCATTGTCCTGCAGGGCACCAACACAAGACTGAGTGGCCTGTAGTTCCCCAGGGCTTCCTTTTTGCCCTTTTTCAAAATGAGGGTTATGTTTCCTTTTTCCAGTCCATAGGAGTTTCACCAGACTGCCATGACTTCCCAGATATAACGGATAATGGCTTAGCCGCTTCATCTACCAGTTCCCTCAGGACCTGTGAATGCATCTCATCAGGTCCCATGGACTTGTACACCTTCAGGTTTCTTAGGTGGTCTCCCGCAGCGGGTGGTTCTTCATTCTCCAGGTCCTTGCCGTTGCCTTCTGTGACTTGGGTGATGTAGCTGGAGCTCTTGCCAGTGAAGACTGAGGCAAAAAAGCCGTTGCATTACCTCAGCCTTATGCATATCCTGGATAACCGGCTCTCCCATTTCCTTCTGAAGAGGGCCCATGTTGTCCCTAGTCTTCCTTTTGTCACCAATGTACCTGTCAAAACTTTTCTTCTTTCCCTTGTCATCTCTGGTCAGATCTGTCGGAGCTTCAGGTACAGACAGAATTCACGAATGAGAATCCATATACAAGAGAGGTCAGGAAGACCAGAAGTTTTACTAATTTTTTGCTAATGCATTGAAAAGAAGTAGAAGGAAGCAAAGTAAAAATTTCTAGAGTTAAACTAATGGCATTTTCCTTTTTGGTGTCAGTTTTTTCTATTGCTGTATTGAACATACCGTTTTCCTGTGATTCATGCGGTGAAACATTTAAAGGCTTGAGAAGATCCTCCTCACATAAGGATCACTGATTATCTTAGAGATATACCCTAACAAAAAGGACAATTTGAATCATGTGAACTATATGACTCATCTTCATTTACACAAGACCTAGGGAAAGCACAGGGGCTGGTAACTGACAGTGGTGGCCAGGCCCAGGGGCAGGGTGCTATTGGAGCTGAGATACTCTAGGCCTTAAGCAAACAAAGTCCTGGGGAACCTGGTCTGAAGTCAGCGCTGACCATCTCTTTGGAACAGAGACTCTGAAAGTCCCCTCAAGCCAGAATGAGACTATGATTTAAAATGGCCAGTTCCAAAAAACAATCAACATACAGTGAGCAAACAGCTTGGTTTTATTCAAAAGTGGAAGCAAGTACATGTCTGAGATACAAAGGAAAGTTCACTGGCATTTTCCTGATGTTGAGAGGCCTTTTGCTAAAATTGTGTATGAATGAGCTGATGGACGTTTCTGAAGACAAAGCTGCCTCATGGGTATCAACCTAATGAAAAAAAATGGCTTGGAAACCCAAGTACAGAGGAGAGGGTGGCAGAAAATAAACCACGTAACTGCTGAGGAGCACTGCAGTGTTTCGAAAGATGAAAAGATAGAATGCAGCTATGGGGGGGGAAGCTATTCCCTCTATAGTGCAGAATCATTATGAAATTAAGCTCTAATGCCAAAAAATGGAAAATATGAATTAAGCAATTACAATAACAGCATCATATGTATCAAAGTCAGTTTGTCAGTTTATCAGTTTCACTAAGCAGAATTTTGAACAAGCTTAATGCCCTCTAACAAGCGAACCAGGGGAAGTTTGGACTTGTGATAAAGCCTAGGAAACGTGATAATAGCAATGAACAATGCCTATAAAAAAAAAGGTTGCTATCTTTTATGTATCAGTGTCTCAGAAGAACAGGCTTCTAAGATTTGGGAAGATAATTCCAAACAGGAACTAGAGAGGATCAGAAATAAAGGCTGGGTGGAGAATGGATTCAGAGCAGCCTTGAGAAGGACTCAGTGGTGGTGTTTGTTGAGAAACTGAACATGAGCCAGATTCAGTGTGCGCTCACAGCCCATAAAGCCAACCATACCCTGCTGCATCAAAACAGCGTGACCAGCAGGTTGAAGGAAGTGATCCTGCCCCTCTACTCTGCATTCATGAGCCCCCACCTAAATACTGCATTGAGCTCAAGCAGGTCTAGAGGAGGCCATGAAGATGATCAGAAGCTGGCGCACCTCTCCTGTGAAGCCAGGCTGAGACATCAGGGCTTGTTGAGCCTGGAGAAGAGGAGGCTTCAGGGAGACCTTAGAGCAGCTTCCAGTACCTAAAGGGAGCCCACAAGAAATCTGAAGAGTGTTTTTTTCACAAGGCTATGTAGTGACAGGACAGAGGAGAATGGCTTTAAATTGCCAGAGGGGTGGTTCAGATTAGATATAGGGAAGAAATACTTCATTACGAGTGTGCTGAGGCGCTGGCACAGGGTGCCCAGAGAAGCTGTGGCTGCCCCATCCCTGGCAGTGTTCGAGGCCAGGTTGGACACAGGGGCTTGGAGCACCCTGCTCCAGTGGAAGGTGTCCCTGCCCGTGGCAGGGGGTTGGAACTGGATGAGCCTTAAGGTAATTAAACCATTCGGTGATTCTGAAAGACAGTCTTGGGTGGAAAAAAATTATTTTTACTATTTTCCTACTATAATTATGTTTAAATTACAATGTGCATAAACGATAAACGATAAAGGTTTTCTTTCCTTATACAAGCTATACAGGCCATTTGTTAGAACAGCAGCATTACTGGGCAGACGAAAATGAAAGACAACAGATAAACCGGCAAGTAACTTTGCTGTGAGACACAAAATAAGTGGGAACACGAATGTATGAAAAACACTAAGGCTTGTGAAGTTTAAAAAGGGTGAAACCGAGTAAAATCACACGGGGAGGGAGGCATTTCTCCGGGATATCCCTTGGAAAAGCACCAGTGAGCCTCTGGCACGTAAGTGTAACTTTTAATGGACCCCAGGCGGAGGGGACGAGGAAACGGAACCACCGCTCAAAGCAGTTACACAGCAAAAAAAAACCCCATCACTTAAATCCTCACCGGAACCGGGCTGAGCCCGCGCTGAACATCACAGGATCTAAAAGCCCCAGAGCGACCATGTTTAAGGAACATTCCACTTCCCGACGTTTCGCGGTCCCTTCGCCTCCGGGGCCGCCGCTGCCTCCTCCCCTCAGCGCGGGGTAACCCGGCGACTAGGCCCCTCCGTGCGGGGAACGCGCCGCTGCAGGAAGCCGGAAGCGGCCGGGGCGCTGGGCAGGCAGGGCGAGAGGCGGCTCGGTGCGTGGGGCCGGTGGGTAGGGCCGGGTGCGGGGAGGCTGCGTCGAGCTGGGGTGGCCGGTGGCGGTGGCCGTGGCGGTGGAGAGAACGGCGTCTGCTCGCCTCCGCCGCGGGGAAGCGGCTCCCTCGCGTTGCCATTCGCGGTGAGGTACTTTCGTTTTCCGGCGGCGGCGGCGGGGCCTTCCTCCTCCTCCTCCTCCTCCTCCTCCGCCGCCTCCTGGGGACTCCTTTGGCCTCCCCTTAGGCCTGTTGCGCTTATCTCCATTTGTCTCCTCCTCCTCCTTTGC
>JANRGW010004917.1:0-15657 GCA_024733675.1 Psilopsiagon aymara | reverse complement strand
TCTGGCAGTTAAAGCCATTCCCCTGTCCTGTCCCTACAGGCCCTTGTCCAAAGCCCCTCTCCAGGTTTCCTGTAGCCTCCCTTTAGGTATTGAAAGACTGATGAGCTCATTGATATGATTTGATATGATCTGAGCAGAAGAACTGTGCATGAAAGAAATGTGTGATCTACTGATAGATCTTTATTTGGTCATTGTCATTCTGTTAGAAAATAAAATGTTCAAGTTCTGTTTGAAAAGAAAAGGGCTGTGGAAGAAGTCAAATGGAAACATCTGCTCGTTCAGGATTCTATCTTAATGGATTTGTTCTGATAGGTGATACTGTTTAGCAGCCATGCTAAAGTTAGTATCAAATGCCAAATACTAAAATCTTGCATTATTATAATAACAAGAGCTGGCTTCTGCAGGAACTGTTACCTGCTAGAGCTTTGTGCAATAAATGCATTAGCCCTTGCATTGACGGTAAGAGGCTGCTGTCACTAACATCCCATTATGCTTTCTTCAGCAAGTGTGGTTGGACTTGATGATTTTAA
This sequence comes from Psilopsiagon aymara, assembly GCA_024733675.1. Lineage (NCBI taxonomy): Eukaryota > Metazoa > Chordata > Aves > Psittaciformes > Psittacidae > Psilopsiagon > Psilopsiagon aymara. Next base: position 15,127 of record JANRGW010004917.1, on the reverse strand, counting down.
AGGTCTTTTCCAACCTAGCTGATTCTATGATTCTAAGCTTTAGGCCAGTGTGTTTGACTCTGCTTCATCTTGTGCCTACAGGTTTTTCTTAGACTTCCAGGTCTCAGCTGGATGGTTTTAATCCTATCACCACCCTTTGACATAGAGAAATATTAATCCAGTTTCTAGAAGAAGGCCAGAACTTTGCTTAATTAAATACCAGCCAATAAGACAGGGTAAGGTTTTGGCAGGACCAAGAGCTGAGCAGAGATCTTGTCTGTCCCAGTCTGTGCCATGTTCTCTAGGACTTCACGTAGCTGCTATCCTTGAAGCTCCCAAGTCTGGTAATGACCAAGATGATGACGATTTTAATTATATGTATATATGCATATGTATATATAGAATTATAATAGATATGTGTATATATGCACACACACATGTATAAAATAGGTTTTCTTGCTTGAAGAATGCCTGCACAGAGGTGCCTTTCTCTTCAGTCAGAAGAGTTTTGCATCTGTTTTTTCCTGCCTTCGCTTCCATCTGGGCAGCTGTTGACAGAGCAGTGGGTGCACCCTCCTCTGATGGGGCAGCCAGGGGAGCATGGTAGCATGGTTCTGGCAATAAAGCCAGGATTTACATTTGTTAGTGTTAGGGATAAATAGTCCCTCGATCACTGTGAACCTGGAAGTTCATTACTGAGCTGTTGAGTATTGCTGTCCTGAAACTAAGCCATGGCCTAGTTAAGAAGGTATGTATTAAACAAGCCTTGCATTTTGGAACATTGAGGTACTAAGAAATTTTGTGCTGTGTTAGTGCTTTTTCCTTTAAAAAGTGCAGGAGTTTCAGTTTCTTGCCTGAACTGTCCAGCTTCAGAAATTTCCCATCATTTGAAGTGGTGACAGATCCCCACAGCTTGCATTTGGGATTCTAATGCTTTCTGTCCGGTCATCCCAAGGAACTACATATTAATCAAGTTCAGCTTTTACAGCGCCTCTGTGAGATGGAATTGTCATCACTTGTCAGATGGGATCACAGCAGTACATGGTGTGACCTGCCTGAAATCACAGACCTGTGTCAAGACAGGAGCGGATTCCTTCCTCCCCTGCCCTCAAAATCATCCTTTCATGCAAGTGAAGAACTCACATCTACATAGACACATAGATTACACATTCTCCAGTAAGAAATGCTGCCTTACCAAACAGTTCTCTCAGAAGCTGCATCTAGCAGCTATCAGCTTGTTTTATTCCAGCAATGACAGATTCACCTTCGGGGCTGCGCTGTGATGGCCGAACTCATCCCTCCTACAACCTGCGCGTCTTATGAACCGGGGCTCTGCACGGGGGGCTGCCTGACATAATAACCAATTGCTCTGTGTAGCTTTAGTAATGTGAGCATTAACATTGATCCAGCACTGACTTCTCTAACAACCAAGAAAAAAATGTATCTGTTATCTTGAGAAACCTCCCAAACAGCTCTAGTCTCCTTTCATTACAGGAGAGAGTTATTAGGGCAGATGGCCGAGGTGATATCCATTTGACCTATAGATGCTAACTCGAGTCTGTTCATTAATAAGGTGGCTGGAGGTAGGGAGAGGTGGCAGTAAAGAGAGTTAAAAAGCAATCCTGTGCACAAGGGATTGCACTTTGGGAAGTGCCAGGTAGCGAATGAGATAGACAGAGGTGGAAAAGTGGCTGCCTGGTTTTAAATGCTCATCACCAAGTCAAGCAGATTACACCTAAAAGCTGATGTTTTGCTGTATTTGGTCCCTGCTCTGGTGTGAATCCTTTGGGAGGAAAGAGAGCCTGTTGGACTTGAATACAAGACAGAGATTTCACTTTCTCTGATTAACAACCCCCCCCCCCCAAAATAAAAGTGCTTTATTGTTTTCTGCCATGGCCACAGCTGTGGTGGCTCAGGTTTGAAAGCTGGTGCCTGGCACAAACCCAGTCCTCACTGAAGGATCAGCCCGTGGCCTCCTTCCAAGAGAAATTTGGATTTCATTTGGCCACGATAGGATTCCAGATTGTCATCTGAGCATGTCTGAGAAGTGGTGAGTGTGTGTCAGTAGTTAAGTGCTCGTGAACTTCCTTAGGCCCTGGATTGTTCAGGACTGACCCAGGCAATTTTTTCCAGATGTGCTGGGGGAATCCAAGTCCGTATAAAAGGGATGGTAATGCTTCTGCTTCCTTACTAAGTTGTCTTTGTGGCTTGCAGGAATGTGCATGAAAGCTGGAGCCGGGACACCCCGATTTCTAGTCTCACCTCTACAAACTGCACTTTAACCTCTTCTGCCCTTCCCTGGCATCTCCACACAAGATCACAGACACTTGGTGGGCCTGCTGCAAACTTTACTTGGCCTTATTAAGGAAGAAACTTGCATTGCTCTTTCTTCTCATTGTGCAAAACTCTGGTCCCTGCTCTCCACACCTCCTCTGGAATTGTTTGCTCGCCTTTGATCCGGCAGCTGCTGCTGTTCTGCAATCCTGAGCAGGGAAAACAGGAGAAGCACCTTGGGATGGGAAGGAGTTACAAGAATATGAATTGTCATGATACACGGTGGAAAAGAAGCGGTTTAGCAGAAATCTGTAGCAAAGAAATGTTCTGATAGTTATAGTAAATGCAGTTTTTTGCAGTATTCTCCCCTCCACTTTATCGACTCTTTTTATCCCTGTGTTTCTTTATATTCAAATGGTTTATATTGCTATCAGCGTGATCAAGACTTGTCTTCCCTAATGTTTGAATTGGGCTACGCTTTTCATCTTGTAAGCAATGCAGATGACTTCTCCACATCCCCATTTTAAAGCATAGTGTTTGTTTTACATTTTATCACCCTTTAAAACGTGAAATGAAAACAAACTCTCAGCGGCACACGAGGTGGAATGGGCTGGGGAGGGAATTGCTCGGTAGCAGTCGGCGCTGTGTGACATCTGATGAATGCTAATTCTTCATCCCCAGAACAGTCTCAAGCAGATGAAGGCAGCTGATTTCTGCAACAGCTTAAACAGAGATTGAAATGACTTCCATGATCCATGAGCAGATTTTTTCTCCCTGTAGCAGGTGCAGGCTCGGTCCACAGAGATTTCTCAGTTATACTCTGAAGTTTGCAGTTTATAAACCATAATGTCAGTGCCCAGCCAGGCAAAACCGAACTCCCAAACACTTCTGTTCTTCACGGAAGGCTAAGACTTTATCCTCAGGCAAAGGCTCCTCTCTGGGCTGGCTGCTGTAAATCCTCTGGGCCCTGGCAAAAGGCAGACTTGCTAGCTCATTTTACTTAATTTGTGATGCTGGCAAGATTTGTGCTGCAGCCCAGGGCTCTTGACTCAACTCTCCTAAATCAGAGCGTTGACACATTACAGCAGAGAAACAGCAGCACAGGAAACCTTGGAAATAAATGCCTTGAAAAGAGATATTTCAGAAAGATGCTGCCTGAAAAAGCTCTAAATGGTGTCAGTGTAATGAGTTCCTCAGTGTTTGCTTCTTTAAAACTTCCTTCTCGTTGAGAAGTTGGGGTTTAGCCACTGTCATAATTAATGGCTTTTCCTGTATATTCCAGGTGAGAATCTCAGGGCACTTGATACCTTTCCACAGCAACCCTGCTAGGCAAAATGTCATGCGTTTTTGCAGGTGGATAAACAGAGACATAAGGGGAAGTGAAGTGGGGTTATCTGCCCAAGAATGTTAACCAGCAGAGATGTAATGAAGTAATGACAGCAAATATAAATATGTCAGGTTAACTCCTGATCATATCCCAGACTAAGAATCCTTTTTCCTGGTTGGATTATTCCATTTTGAGAGTGAGGGAGTATCACCAAGAGGATAAAGTGCTTGGCTGTGATTGGGGAGATCAGAGAGTCTCTTCTTCTCAAACCTGCTGTAGATTTGCTGGGAGGTCTCAAGTGAGTTTTCGCCATTCTCTACACCATAATGTCACATGTGTAGGACTGAAAATGGTGTTAAATGTGGGGAGAAGAATAATAATTGCTATTGAAAAAAACAGAGCAATCACACAGGTGGTACTCACAGTGGCTTAAAGCAGTTGGTGCCTGATGTCCACACTGTCCATGTTTCAGGTTTATCTTCAGAAGCTGTTTTTCTGGCCTCTTTGCATAAATGCCCACTTGTGACTGTATTCTAGCAACATACCTTTCATTTTGGTTTCACTACAGCAGGAAGCCAACATAGGTACTCCAGGATTGCTCATGATGTAAACAAAACAGTACGGGGGGGGTAATGCTTTCCAAAGGCATGCTCCTGATCCAAACCAGCACACACATGCAATGCTGGGGTGTTCCCATTAATAACAGATAACATCCATGTGCAGCAGGCGCTTAAGATGGTATCAGAGGCAGAACCTAGCAGGCTGAATGGGGCTTAGTCCTTCAGACTGTGCTGCTTCAAGGAAAACAAGCCAGGTTTAGGAAGACATTTTCCTAGTAGTTAATTTGCAATCAAACTTGTGGATATCAAGGCAAGACAGCGAATTCCAGTGAATTTTGCTTTCACGTATGCCTTGAAGTTCTCTGTTACAGCAAAAAAATGCTTCACCTCTCTCCCTTCATTTAAAATGAAGCAGATTCATGTTATCATGATCCCAACAACTGCAATCAGAAATAACTGGGATGCTTTTAGGTAAAACTGATGCTTTAGACCTGCTCCACAAGGTCTGTCACTAGTGTTGAGCTCTTCCCTCATATCCTTTGCTCATGGGTTTGACATTACACTGTGATGAGGGCATCTGCCAGTTCTGGTGATGGCTGGTGCAGGGCAGGAGATGGCACAGTTTCCTTCCAAGTGGACCAGCAAGAAGCTGTTGGTTGGCCAGTTACCTCTTACAGGCTGAGGTGCATGTGAACATTTGCTGTGATGCTTGTTTGTTTCTGTAAAACACATTTTACTTATCCTAATGCCTTTGTAATGTGTTCTTTGCTACAGAAGAGGAAGAGGAACAAGTGCCCACCGATGGAGGTACATCTGCAGAGGCCATGCAGGTGCCACTGGAAGAAGAGGGAGACATGGAAGAGGATGAAGCAATTAATGATGAGAACTACTTGAGCAAAAGACCATTGGACAGTCCTGATGCTGAGGAATTTCCGTCTGTGAAACGGCCAAAACTCTCTGTTTCCAAAGGGGACACCTTGGACGGAGCTTTGGAGCCACGTGAACCGCTTAGCTCAATAAACACTCAGAAAGTACCACCAATGCTTTCTCCTGTTCATGTTCAGGACAGTACAGACTTAGCCCCTCCTTCACCAGAACCACCAATGTTGGCTCCCATTGCAAAATCGCAAGTGCCAACCCCCAAAACTTTGGAGGCAAAGCCATTTGTACCCAAAACTAAGTCCAAAACAAGTTCTCCAGGACAGAAGACGAAATCACCTAAAACTACACCTTCACCAGTGGTAACTGGAAGTCCCATACGTTCACCAAAAACTGGATCCAAAGAGAAGAAGTCACCAGGTCGCGCCAAGAGCCCAAAAAGTCCTAAAAGTCCAAAGGCTCCTGCTCATGTTCCTCAACCACCGGTCAAGCCTGAAACACCGAGTAGAACTCCTCTGGCTGCATTAAGTGACAAGATAGGAAAGGAAAACATCCAAGTAAAACAAGGACAGACACCACCTGAGCCTGCCACCAAGCCAAATGTTGAAAACCAGACTAAGAAAGTACCAGTGATGGACAAAACCATTGATGATTCAATCGATGCTGTAATTGCTCGTGCATGTGCAGAACGAGAACCGGATCCCTTTGAGTTTTCCTCTGGTTCTGAATCAGAAGGGGAAATATTCACCAGTCCGAAAAGACTTTCTATATCAGAGGCTGCAACTCCTAAACCTTCTGTTTCTGCCAATAACACGAATAAGGCAGGAGCAACTCCGATACCTCCCTCAGGTGGAACTTCAAGTTCAGACATTTCATGGACAATGGATGACTCAATTGATGAGGTCATTCGAAAGGCAAACATGGGGACACCTTCTAATCCACCTACCAACTTCACTTACTTCTCCTCTCCTTCTGCTTCGCCCCCAACTCCAGAACCTCTTCTCAAAGTCTATGAGGAGAGAGCCAAGTTGGCTGCATCAGTAGAAGTGAAAAAGAAGTTGAAAAAAGAGCTGAAGACAAAGATGAGGAAGAAAGAAAAACAGAAGGAAAAAGATAAAGAGAAAAACAAAGAGAAGAATAAGGAGAAGGAAAAGAACAAGGAGAAGGAGAAAGACAAGGAAGGAAACAAGGAAGCAAAGTTTCAGTGGAAGGAACTTCTCAAAGAAGATGATCTTGATCCCTATAAATTCAAATTAAAGGACTTTGAGGATGCTGACACGAAAGTAAAGTTGAAAGATGGCAATACCAAAAAAGACAGAGAAAAACATAAAGATAAAAAGAAAGAGAAAGAGAAAGGCAAAAAAGACAAGGATAAGAAAGACAAAGAGAAACTTAAAGATAAGAGTAAGGAAGATAAGATAAAGGCTCCATCAGCACCTCTTGTGTTACCTCCCAAAGAAATGCCTTTGCCCTTGTTCAGCACACCAACTGCTGTGAGGCTTCCCACCATGTTACCTTCCTTGTCTCCAATGCTTCCTGAAAAACTGTTTGAGGACAAAGAGAAACCAAAAGACAAGAAGAAAGACAAAAAAGAGAAGAAGAAAAAGAAAGAAAGGGAGAAGGACAAAGAAAAGGAGAGGAAAGAGAAAGAAAAGGAAAGGAAAGAAAGAGAAAAGAAAGAGAAAGAAAAAGAGAAACACAAACATGAGAAGGTAAGCCCTTTAGTTGGGTTGAGGTGGCATACTTGCCTGGAAAACGCACGTGGATTCCTTTATTTGCTGCTGAGTGGTGTTCAAGAGCTTTGAGGAGATGTGTGATTTGGTTAAGCTTTAAAAACAGCAGCTCCAAGGAAGACACCCATCAAGAGTTACAGGGGTTATCCCACCTCTGTGGAAGATAAAACAGTAGAAGTTTGGTCCTGTGAATTTGCGATATGAGATTGTCCTGGTTTTCCTCAGCTCAGTTTTCCCTTTGAAAAGCTTGGACTCATACTCAGCAGAGCTTACACACCATGAACGTATATAGTGTTGCAATGCACACATTTGGTTCTGTAGATTTCCCCTGGTGGGGCCAACAACCTTATACCTGTCATATAGACTTAGTTATTGTTTCAGAGCTCTAGAAGCATGTAGGTTACAAGGTGGATATAAGTGAGGAGCAGACCACTTTCAAGTGAACACGTTCACCAGTAGTCTCAGATGCTCAAAAGAGCTGCTGAATCTTCTCGTAGCAAGACTCCAGTTTGTTTGAAGTAAGACAGTTGTTCTCAAATCATGGTCTAAATGTCACCTTTCGTTTTGAGTCTGATGCTTGAGAGAGAGAAGGGGAGAGCTGATTGTCAAGTGGGTTGAGCTCCTTCCACTCCTCTAACTCTTACTGATTTGCATCAGCCAAAGATAATTTCTTCTTTCCAGTATCACCTAATCTTGAGAATATAGTTAGTATTTCAGAAATGAAGCCAGCATATTTGCATGTTATCAGATTTGAAATCCCATTAGAATCGGCTCCTCTAGTTCAGGGTTTGCTCTAATTTTTTTGTCACTTCACCTTTTAATACGCATTAAATTGTTAATAAAGAAGAAAAGAAAGAGATTGTCTTCATATGTGATAACCTTGGATACAGGATTTCCTAAATCTCCATCCTTAGCATTAGGAAGCCCTGTGTAACTTGTGGTTTTACCAAGAAGCTCTTTACATCCTGCTCTGAGTGTGATATTCAATTCATACAAGCTCAGTTGTGGGATATTCCTCACCTTCCTCCTTTCCCATTGTACCCTGTTATGCTACCTGCTTACTGAAACTGAAACAAACCCCTGGTATCCAAACTTGATGTGTTTTTAAAGCTGAAAAGTGGTTTTCCATGCAGAGTCTGGGTGATCTGGAGAACTAGCATTTGTCTGCTATGGATGAGTCGGCGGTGGCCCAGTTGTCCGTGTTAATTTAATGTCTGGGTTTAGACTGCAGCAGCACTTCCATGGATTCCCCATTTTATCTGCCTGCTCCTCATGCCTGAGGTGTTTTGTCAGTGTTCCATTGAGAATTTCTGCAAGGAATCATAGAATCAGAATGGTTTGGGTTGGAAAGGACCTTAAGATAATCCAGTTCCAACCTCCTGCAGTGGGCAGGGACACCTCACACTAGACTTTGTTGCCCAGGGCTCTGTCCAACCTGGCCTTCAACTAGAGATTTAAGTTAAAAACATGTGTATATAGAGTTTCCTGGATTTTATCTATTTGATTTTGCATTTCTTCTGCAAATCTCTATATCTAGTTTGCTTTAGAGCAGTAGGACAAATACACAAACAAATACAGCCTGGTAAAGCTTTAGCGTAGACAGAAACATTAGGAAATATATATATATGATTATAGAAATATTGGGAAACATATATATATACACACACACATACATATATGCACACACATATATATATATATATGGGTGTGAGGTGTCCCTGCACATGGGAGGGGGGTGGAACTAGGTAATCTTAAGGTCCTTTCCAACCCTAACTGTTCTATATATGGTAGAATATGTATATCATATACATGATTATATATATATGAGTTCAACAGTAATAAAAACATGGACAAATTAAACTGACAAAGCTGCCCATTACCTCAGCATGAAGTCCCTGTCGAGAGATAAACTTGAAAGCTAAAATCCATGAAAGAGTCCCCAGATAGAATTAAAATTTAAACTGATTTTTGATAGATAAGCTTTTTTTCCCCCCTTTTTTTTTTGTTTTTTAATCCACCTCTTTGGTGCAAGTCAGGATTTTCCAAATAAATTTTCCCCTTTAAATCTCTGGAGCGATTCTCATTTTTTGCAAGGCCGCACTGCTGGTGTCCTGGAAAAATGGAGAGTTAGAGCTTTATCAGTTGGTGCCCTGAGGTATGTGGCAAAGAAGCTAAATCCTTGAAGATTAGCAAAAAAAATGCAGCACATGGCAATAAGGGGCTTATATGACTACTAGTATTAGTTCAGGTGAAAGAAGTATTGCTTATACATAAAACTGGACAAATCCACTGACAATGTATTTTTAGTTAGCTACAAAGGAGTCTTATATTGCTGGACTTTACCTCTTTGGTGATTTGGGAAGCTTAGTAATCCACTGTAAATGCTCTTCTGCTGGCCCCAATTCCCTGTATTACCCCAGGATGCTGCTCTTTCATTTTAACCCCTAAAGGTACATGTTTCCTTAATTTAGCTTTTAGATCACACACAATGACTTATTTAATCAGCAGTTGTGCTGTAAGAGCAAATGATTGTGTTACTGCTCAGACTTCGAACTCTCATAGTACATCCGCTTCAGAGGTGGAAGTGCAACCTGAAAGATGGGTTCGTGGTCTCACTGCAGGTTCAGCTCTTGATGGCCAGTTCAAAACATCAGATTTCTATTTCTGGCATCACTATATCTGCAGAGTAACTCAGTGATAACGTTTTCATTTTGGGGTGCTGTTATAGTTATTACCTAGGTGTGATTCCCATCCTGTTGGGAAGCTCATGGAATCCCAGACTGGGTTGGAAGGAACCTTAAAGCTCACCCGGTTCCAACCCCTGCCACAGGCAGGGACACCTTCCACTGGAGCAGTTGCTCCAAGCCCCTGTGTCCAACCCGGCCTTGAACACTGCAGGGATGGGGCAGCCACAGCTTCTCTGGGCACCCTGTGCCAGCGCCTCGGCACCCTCACAGGGAAGAGCTTCCTAATACCCAATCTAAATCACCCTTCTTTCAGTTTAAAGCCATTCCCCTTTATCCCATCACTACGTTGAAGCTTTTTATCACCTTTTCCCTGTAATTTTGCCCCTGGAAGACGCAGAACAGCAACCAGTACCCTCCATAAATGGCAGGAAGCAGATCTGAAAGCTTCATGCTGGAAGCATTCGGTGGCAGCACCAAGGAAGAGCAGCTCTTGTGCAGAGCTTGCCTGCAGCAGTGTGCTCCACAGTACCTTTGGGGTGCTGCCCTTGGAGCCAGAAACAGCATCAGTGAGCTGGGGTGCTGGTGTACATGCGCTGCTAAATTAAAAGCAAACACTTGAAGGAGTTACACACCACTTGTACTACCGAGATTACTGGGTGTGTTGTAGGAGTGACTGAGCAGCTCAGGAAGCTGCTGCTGACCCAGTTTCAGCCTTAACCTTAATACACCGAGCTGTACGCTAAAGTGATTGAGGAGCTGCTTCATGAGAAATGGAGCTGGCCTTGCAGAGAGGCAAGGCTTGTTGGAGCTGCCCCAGGGTAAACTGCCCCTGATCATGAATCAGAATCTTACCACTGATGTCGAGGAGGACCAGGCTATGCAGGATATCACTGTGAATGCTCCTTCATTTTCTCTCTGCTCTGGTTGTACAAACCCTACACACAAACCGGTGTTGTAGAAAATTGCTTCCTCTCCTGTTGTATCAAAGGGTAAGATTTAGATTGTCGTGGAGCGCAGTTTTCCTCTCAAGGAGACTGTGATATGGGTATCTGAGCTTTAAAAGGTGTTTTATTTGCTTTTCTTCTGCCGCATGAACCCACACCACTGTTGTTTGAAACAATTTGCCCCATCCCTCAGCAATTTTAAGGCCAGGTTGGACAGGGCTTGGAGCAACCTGCTCTAGTGGAAGGTGTCTGTGCCTGTGATAGAGGGTTGGAACTGAATGAGCATTAAGGTCCTTTCCAACCCAAACCATGCTGTGATTCTATCTTTGTGCTACACAAATAATAATACAAAGGACCTTTCTACAAAGCACAGGTGACATAGGTGTCTTTCTGTGCTGTGTGCTGCAAGCTAAGCAGCAGTGCCTGTTCTAGAAAGCTTTGTATTCAAAGTAGGCACTACAAAAGGAGAAAACTGCAGGCAAAGAGGTAAGATAATCCGTGCAAAGCCATGTTCCTGAGCCTCCTGTACCCAGGGTTCAGTTCCATGCCTTTATCCCCTGGACATCGCTACCGGTTAAGATGCTGGAAAAGCAGTTAAGAGATGTACCTGTGGGAAGTGGCAGTGGGATTGTGGCAGGCATTAGGAGCTGCAGAGGAGAAAAGCTTTTGCAGGCTCCAGGGGAATAACATAACAAAGAAATCATGCTATATAAACAAAAGAGTAGAGAGAGGCCTGTGGAGTAACCTAATGCATATCAATAGAGAGCTTCATTGAAAAGCCTGTGTCACAACAGAAATACTACTCAGGCCCCAGCCCTTCTCTCTGGAGTAGATGAGCAAATCCAGTTCTCTGGGTGAGGTGTGTGGCACGGGGCTTTGTCATTGCCATTCCTCAATGTAAGTCCTAACTGAGTCCTCCCATCCTGGCCTGCTGCCTCCTGTGCTGCTTTCTGTGCCTTGAATGGATTGTTTGCCCCCTTTTCTTTATGAAAGCTTTCTAAACCAGATTCCTCTCACTGAGTTTCGCTCACGTTTCCATTTAGTGGATGCAGACTACTTCTGTCTCTTAAATTCCTGGATCAGATTCAGCTAAGTGGTTATTTTATTAAATATGATGATGCACATCCTTAAAATGAGATCAGTCTCCCTTTCTATCTATCTCTATATATACACACATATACAATGTATGTACACTTGTATATGGATATAAATTGAGCATCTTATGTATGGGGAATCATTAGTTTCAACTGTGAAATCTGAGATGATTCTGTACAGATTTTGCAAAGCAGTAGCTCAGTGGGAGTTGGTAACTTTGGCAGATGCTAGTTCAAAGAGCTTAAGGACATATTCAAGAGATTTCAATTCCACCAGAAACTGAGGTTGGAAACCAGGCCATTTGAAAAATAGCCATTAGAAACCTCAGTCTAATTGCGTTGAAAAGCAGTGGTTCACTTATACCTATGTGGATGAGCACTTTCCTAAAGTATCCAGCGTTGGTGCTTGGGTTTTATTTGTGTCCTCTCTGTCTACTTTTGGCTCAAGAGGGTCACCATACACTTACATGATGAACCTGGGAGATGATTGAATTCAATCTCAGAAATGCAAACACCAATGGGTACCTATCGAGTTTGAGTACTGAGGTCAAAGCATTTCATATCATTGTTTAGGAACATACTGAAGGGGCTGTGTCTCTAGGAGGTACAAATGCAATGAAATTTCAAGTTGATTTTTAAGTCTAGAGTTGATATCTGTGATTTGCTGTGGTTGGGAACTCCCAACTAAACTCTGACCATCATCCATGTCGGAGCATGAAGCGTGGGAGAGCAGTGATCAGCCTCTCAGAGGTCTGTCTCGTTAAGCTGATAGACTCTGGTGAGCTGCATCAGTGCTTTCATGTAATTAATGTATTTGAGGAGTCTGCTTGCAGTCTCTGATTGATGATTGTGTTCACTTGTACAGATAAAGGTGGAACCAGTTGTTCCAGCTCCATCACCGGTTATTCCTCGGCTGACATTGAGAGTGGGTGCAGGCCAAGACAAGATGTAAGTACAAATAAATCCATCTCTGAGACTTATGTTTACCACAGTTCATGCTCTGTCACTTGTGTCCGCTCTTTATTTTCAGTGGGAAATGCTTAAAAATCAGTGGCAAATTATATTTATACAGCTGTGAAATCTTTTGAGCATCCATCCATCCATCCATCCATCCATCCATCCATCCTACTGTGTTTCTCACTCCATGCCTTACTAGGGCATAGATTACAAGACTCCATCTAGACTCATGATGCCTCTAGTGACATTTAATGAGGTTTCCATAATGGGTGGTTATTCCTAGTGTAACCTACAGCTAAGTTTCACAACACTCTTCAGCTAACAGTTGTTTTATGCTTTAAAACATAACACTTGAAGTTCCTTTGTGCACGTCTGTTTCATTATAACTGTTGATGGTTGTTTATGAGCGTACCTAACGCATTTCACATGCAGGTTCATTAGCTCCCTAATTACGGGGTGCTGTTGTACAAATAATAGTTACTTTGTACTGAGATCATCCAGCACAAACAGATAGCCGGAGAGGCTGGGAAACCACGCGTCACTGCCCTTTTTACGCTGGTCCTGTGTTGTATATGAAGGGGTTTTCTCATCACTTTTTTCATGGTGTTTTTAATGGCTGATGGTACACATGAGCCCCAAACAAATCTTTCCATTCATCACCTTGTGTAGTTGTTTCTCTTTTAGAGCTATTATGAACTGAATCTCCTAATGGCTGATTTTTCTGCTTTAAAAGTTAAATGGCATCTTTGAGGATTATTCTCTTTTTCTATGGTGTCCCATTCCTCCACTGTAAGTAACTGACTTTCACTCTTTTCAAGTTGCTAAGGGACTTCTGTAATTGGTTTCAATGGGACACACCCATCCCAAATACCAGGGCTGTTTCCTGCTCTTCAACCATTTCTGCTTGCTTTCTTTCACAGTATTTGAGTATGATTTAAAGTTTCTGTGCCTCAGGTTGCTGTTGAAAGCTCCAGCTTTTGCAGAACAGTTGTCTATCCTGCTGTCTGTGATTTGAATATGCACATCTGGACAAACTGCCTCTTTAAAGCCCACAGTTTCATTTTCCTCCTTGAGGAACTGTGGATACTCTTAAGCCCATCATCTTCAATGACTGTACAAGTGTTTATATGGGGGAAATGGAATCATATTTTCCAGGAAGAAGTTCTAAATCAAAGTTCTGAAGCCATATTTTAGCACCAAAGAGTTGACTTTGCCTCCCATCTCCGTCCCTCTAGAAAGACCCCAGTCTTTCTATACCCACACACATTTTGAGAAGGGACTTCAGACTCCATCTGCCTGCTACAGATCATATGGGTACATCATTGTCAGCCCTGCCAGCCCGTAGTGTGTCAGAGGTACCAACATCTTGGTTTACTTCCTTTGGGGAAACTTGCTTCTATTACAGTTTCCTTTCTGTATCCTTAGTGGCACATTGACCACTGTCTTTTCACAGGGAAGTGGTGGAATCACCACCCCTGGAAGTATTCAGAAACCATGTAGACAAGGCCCTCAGTGCCATGGGTTAGTGGTGGCCTTGGCAGTGCTGGGGAACAGTTGGAGTGGATGATCTTAAAGGTCTTTTCCAAGCTGGTTGATTCTGTGATTCTGTCTGACCTTGGATGTCATAAGGGGGACTTCATCTTCTCCACATCCTTGAGATTGCTTTAAGCTGCATAACAAAGTGAGGTTTGAGCCATTAGTAGTCCATCTCTATTTGCATTCTGCTTTCCTTTCTCTATCTTAAGTATCTCTTCACTGGCCCCCTGAAGTTGTCCTGGTGTAAATCACATAGTTATATGTTCTGGCTGATGGCAAACAAGAAATTGGAGCTTCATAATAGCTTTTGGGATTTTTCCATAGTTTTCCAAGGGAAAATCTAGGAAGACATTTGCCATTACACAGGTAAATGCAGTTTGTGCCACGTGTATCTGGGAACTGTGTTGTGTGTCTATCCGGTCTCTAATGTGCAGAGCTTGCAGTGGAGGTGTCCTGCTTTAAATAATACTTTTGCATTCTTCCTCAACAATCAAAATTCATTCTAAACATGGAGCATATTTTAATTTGCATGCATTGTAACCATCATGAAAGGATCTGGTGTGGCTCTGAGGCAAAGCATTACATTGCTCTGTGTGGGGCTTTGACCTCTGAAGTAATACCAGAAGTTTCTGCGACCTCTGTTTAAAGTTATTAGTTGAAAACACTATAGTAGGATCATCAGCCTTTTAATTAGCTCCTAACAGGCAGAAACCAAAGCTTTTGTGATATGTTATTGTAAAGGAAAGTGAAACTTACTTGTGTTTCATCTGTGCTGGTAATGAAGTGCTGAATATCTGGCAATGATTGTATAGAAATACTGTGTTTCAGTTAGTGTGTCTCTGGAGTTTACTAGCATGGGATTGTCTGAGGATGTCTGCTGATCAATCTCTACAGAAAGCTATGAGAGAAGTGGTTTTGGGATTCACAAAATTTGATGAGTAAAGCCAAATAGAATAGCGACTTATTTCAGTGTCCTTTGTTCCAGAAGAGCTGTTTGGAAGCCTTTGGAAATACTTAAGTACCCACTGAACTGGAGGTTGGTTTCCTTAGGAGAACTCAAGAGTTGAGGGTAGATTTAGATTAGATCTTAGGCAGAACTTCTTCCCTGTGAGGGTGCTGAGGCGCTGGCACAGGGTGCCCAGAGAAGCTGTGGCTGC
>JANRGW010004914.1:0-10005 GCA_024733675.1 Psilopsiagon aymara | reverse complement strand
GTTCAGCAGTAGCAGTCATTTTTCTCCTTATTAGTAGCTGGTGCAGTGCTGTGTTTTTGACTTTCAGCCTGGGAACAATGCTGGTAACACACTAATGTTTTCAGTTGTTGCTAAGTAATGCTTACTCCAATCAAGGAGTTTTAGTCTCATGCTCTGCCAGTGAGGAGGGGCACAAGAAGCTGTGAGGAAGCAGAGACACAACACCTGAGCCAACCTACCCAAAGGGGTATTCCATACCACAGCACATCATGCCCAGTGTATAAACTGAGGGCAGTTACCCAGAAGAGTTAGTCCACTGCTCAGACCAGGCTGGGTATCAGTCGGCGGGTGGTGAACGGTTGTATTCTCTCCCCTTGTTATTTCCCTTACCATTATTATTATTGGTGGTAGCAGTAATGGTTTGTGTTATACCTCAGTTACTGGATGTTCTTATCTCAACCCGTGGGATTTACATTCTTTCAGTTCTCCTCCTCATGCCTCCGGGAGCACTGGAAGGAAGAAAGGTGGGGTAATGAGCGAGCGGCTGCACAGTTCTGAGTTACTGGCTGGGCTTAAACCACGGCCTGTTTTCATTACTTTCTGTTAGTCTCTGCCTAGCTAGTATTTATGATGTGATGAATCTACTATAGCATTAATCTTCTATAGTATTTTTGAGGGAAAAGGGTACAACTCAGAATCCAGTCAATAACATTGATTATAAGCATAGTAGAAAGTAGGCAAAGAGCAAAAACCCGTGGTGTATGACCAACCCAGTTCATACAGTGCCGACGCAAATGTGAAGTTGGTGTTCTGTGTAAAGCTGTCATGCTTGATTTTCTAGCCCTGTTTCAGTGTAAATAACTTCTGACTGGAGGAAGGCTTTGTCATTTCTTAAAGAGAATCATAAGAAATTGACAGTTAAGTAGCAAATAAATTAGCCTGCACCTGAAGTAGACACTGTGAAGGGAGCTGATGCTGTTCTGTTAGTAATTTATTTTTGTAGTCTTTAAGGGGCTATTAGGCTATACTGGTTAAATTTCAGACAGACCCACACAGTAAACAAGTGCTTTGTAAAAGTAAATAAATAGTGATGGCATTGATTTATTTATATTTTTGGCTGTTTAAAAAGCAAACTTGTGGAGGTAATGATAAAGGGAGCAATAATGATGAGGGAATACATACCTGGGAATGTGGGAGGGGGAGAAAAAGAGAAATTATTTGGTATTTCAGGAAGAAAAGGTCTTATTTTCTGTTGCATGCTGCTGTACATTGATGCAAAGTGAATGAAAAAATTCTCAGCTGCAGTGGCCTCAATGTGCAGATACTTCTTTGAACTTTACTTTCGTTTATGTGGTTTGGTTTGTTTATGAATCAAAGAACAGCTTCATTTCCATACCTGCACTTTTGATAATCATCACTGATCAGGAGACTGAAGCAAGAGGCCTCTCATTATGAGGGAGGTGATCCTCCCTCCCTAACCCTTTCCTCCTGTGCTTACAGTTTCAATAGCATGTTTGGTGCTTCTTGCCTTGTGTTTGATAACAAACAGGCAAATAGAATATAAACAGTATTCGAGGGACACAATGAACACTTGCTAGCTTCTCTTTCTTCCCAAGTAAAAAGCAGAAAAGCTGAATTACCCAACAGCATATTATCATTTCACAGAATTGTATTAACACTGTCCTGCAGAACTAAACATCTTGCTATTCTTTTTCTTTTTTTCCCCCAACTGAACTGTTCATTAGAAACATTTTACCATCGCAGTTATTTTCTACTAAAGAGTTCATTCTCATAAGCTTTCTAGTACAGTTGCCAGTATTGGAGAGAAACGATTTCCTCTAAAAACTGGGAGAGTTGCTGCTTTGGTTAAGATAATAATGTAGAAAACACTGGCAGCTAGATAAGTGAGGATCTGTGTCTAGAAATCCAGAGCATAGCCGAGTCATTTGGCTGTCAGAGAACTAATGTTAAATGGCTTTTTGAAGCAGGCTGGTGATAGTACTTGGGTTATAAAATCTGGATCGAGCTTTTCTCTCTCAATGTAGCTCTTGAAAGGCCATCTAGACATTGGACAGTAGTCCTGTATAGGAGCGTGAAGCAGGATCTTCCAGCCTTTTATGGCTTCTGAGACACTGCCTGCACTTGGAGGACTTACTTTAGTCACTGTTTTGTGTTGGGTTCTTGTTAAAGAATACTTTGAACTCCTAGATCTCAATATTGGCAGAAGTGGGAATCTTTATAAATATTAAACAGTCCCCAAATTGAGCTTATGACTGGGAGGCATTCTGTCCAATTCCTTTTTTCCTAGTGTTCAGTCTCAGATATACATACCTTTGTTTATTTCCTTGGTACTCAGATCCAAGCTCTAATAATCTTCCCCTGGATTTCAACTTATCATTCATCACCTCTGAGTATCTTGAGGAAGAAGAGAAACAAAGATATCATTTCCAGGGGATGTATACAATATTTTATTTACTATTTTTCTCTCTGAACTCTTCCAGACCTAACCTTATGTGCTCTTCCTTCCTGTAGTTTCAGTTTCCAGGTATCTGAGCACGGGATGGTCTATCATCTGTTAAGTGTCATGCAATTTAAAGAAGGTTCAGACTCTCCTCAGTCGTCGTATCCTGCTAGAAATGAACATCTGACATTTGGTCATGTTCATAGGCTTGGTACCTGGCTTCTGAACTGGCAAGTAAGGTGTCATGCTGTGTTGCTTTATGGGGCAGAATCTTTTTGACTTGCATTGCTGTTGTGCTTGAGGAGGCTGTATTTTGCAAGTGCTGCAAGTGGATAGTACAAAATAAAAATTGGTAATGAAGCAGGACTGCTTTCAGCTTGGGGGGAAAGTATCATATACATCATATGTCATATAAATATAGAAAGTAGCCGACCTCATGCGAGGATGTTTCTTTTGCCCCATTCAGGCACTTGCCAGTCTGCAATAGGACTGCTGAGGCTGTGGAAGACTACTTGTGCCGAGTGAGGTGCACAAGGACTGCTGATGAGTTTCCTATGCTGAGAGAGGGTCTGACGTTGGTCCTGCAGGTGATGTTCCTGTTCGGCCTTGCAGCTTACTGGGGCCACACGAAAGTACTGAACTGCTTTCCAAAACCTAGTCTAGTACAGCTGGACTTAAAAGCCAGGAGGGATGCTTGTGGAAGCTGAAGGATGATCTTGGGACAAATTGTTCTCATATTGTTAGATATAGGTGAGTCCTGGGTCAGTCTAGATTGTACGCATTGCTGCTCTTTAATGGGGTTTGAGTGGGTCACGAACCAAGTAATTCTTCCCATTGTATTACCCATGCTTCAGGAAGTTATGGTCAGGGACTTTCTGAGTTGGAAGCTCTATCTCATACATGGTGTTTAGTGGACTGGACTTTTTTTGAGGTACTGAGTAATGTTTCTTTGTGCACCTTTTCTGTGGCTGTCGTGATATCCACTCGGTTGCCTAATTTCTATGCTGAAGAGTTCAGGTCTATATATTGTCTTCCCCTGCCCCTGCTCTACTTTATCACAATTCTCTGACTCTAATTACAGGCTCTTAAGATTGGAGTTTTAAGGTGCTAGCAAACTCTGAATGTATGGAGTTTTCAGCCTTGTTCTGTAGCCCTTTTCTGCTAATTCTATCAGAAGATTTACAGAGACCATTTCCATTTAAAGGTGGGGAAGCAAAAGGAAGCTCTTGGTCCACAAGTGTAGCTGGGATTATTTTTCTCCTTGTCTGGGTTCTTTTGTAGTTATTGGCACTGAATTTCACCTCACTTCTTTTCCATTCGCTGTTGGTAAATGTGTCATAATTCATAAGTTTTATTTATCTTTCATTTGACCCCAGGTCATGTCTTTTGCTGACCTAAAATGAGGATTCCTTTGTCTAATATTGCAGAGCTGTGCTAGACACATGAGGATGAGCACTCCTTAGTCAGACAGTTCTGCCTACACTTCATTCAGCACGTTGCACATCTCCATGGAGCTGGCTAGGTCATGTCTCCCTCATATGCTCTGCTGACAGTGTGCTGCATCTCCCAGAGATGTTCCAGGGATACTCTGGGGAGGGGAACAGAAGTCTGCAGTGAAGGCAGCTCTCTCTGACTTCACTCAGGATTCTCTCTTTTTGCTCCCCTTTTTGTCTCCTTGAAGGTATACTTTGTTCCTCTTCCTGATTTTATTTATAGAATCACAGAATCAAATCAGGTTGAAAAAGACCTTCATGGTCATCAGTCCAACCCATTCCCCCAGCGCTGCCAAGTCCACCACTAAACCATGTCACTAAGGACTCATCTACACGATTTGTGAACACTTCCAGGAACGGTGATTCCACCACTGCCCTGGACAGCCTGGTCCCATGCCTGACCACCCTTTCAGGGAAAAAATTGTCCCCAACATCCAGTCTAAATCTCCCTGGCACAGCTTGAGGCTGTTTCCTCTTGTCCTATCACTTGTTCCTTGGGAGAAGAGACCAGCTACCTCCTGGTTCCATCTTCCTTTCAGGTAGTCGTAAAGAGCAATAAGGTCCCCCCCGAGCCTTCTCTTCTCCAGACATAAACCAGTTCCTCATCAGGCCCTTTACCAGCTCATTGCCCTTCTTTGGACCCTTAAGAAATTACTTAAGCCATTTTTCCTCTTTAAAATGATAATTATTTTCTTATCAATAGCCTGGATTTTAATTGCTGTGAATAACTAGGAAGCTTTTAGAGTAACCCTCTCTGCTTCTTCAAAATGATTTATGAATCTGCTGATCCCTCCTTCCCCTGCTTTCTGGGAATGTCTGCTCCATTCTGCTGCTGGGATTGTCTCTTGTCTTTATCATTCTTGGAGAGATAATATTGTTTTCAAGACAGAGTGTACAAAGCTGTTATTCACTAGAGTTGGATGGAGATGAGTAGATCTTAAACTGCCTGCACAAACCTATTGTTCTGCTGAAAGGAATTCTTCCAGCTGTTTGTTGTATTCCCATTTTAGCTTGTGTTCTTGCATGTGCTTGATAAGTTTGGGTTCTGGCCACTAAATAAATCAACTTGCTGCTTCCTCGAAATTAGCAATATCAGAAAGTATGTCTCATATCTGTTTTGTTTGTCTTTTAAACAGAGAACAAAAAAATCCTCTCCGTGCCTGAATTGTCCTGAGAGCTGTGCACATTTCTTGGATAGGGTTTAAACAGTACTATTGAGGAAAATCGCCTGAATGTAACTGAAGGTGGTAGTGGAACACTGTGGTCAGTGTCCTTGCTACAAGAACTTTGCTTTTCAGTGGCAGAGTAAACCATGTTCTTCTGACAATGTTCCTCTGAATATAGTGGCTTCTCACTGAGGCAGTGTCACAGAAGAAGGCTGGTGGGCTGATCTCTTGAGGGCTTTTGCAGTAATGAAAGTGCTGGAGACCGGAATTCACATATTGCATTTGCAGTTGATCTGGTGGGAAGAGCAAAGGCAAAAAGGTAGACCCTGGGTAGTTGCTGTACTTAAATCAGTGTGGTAACCACATCCCTATTTCCCAAATAAGCTTTCACTGGAGTTCCAAGCTTCTGATTCATGGCACCTGCTTGCTGTCCAACCCAAAAAAATGAGCGTTTGCATCTTCTGCTTGATGGGGTAGCTGAAATGTCCTGGCTGGACAGCATTAATGCTTTCTAGTATGAGAAGGTTTTCAGTAAGATGTGGATTGTCATTACCATGCTTGTTGGCCTAGATTACTGGGTGGATGTTTAACTTCATGTTATCGACCTTGCATTATTTGGCCATATGCCTCTGGTAGTCAGTAATCCTCAGGCTGAAAGAAAGATGAGTGAAAGAAATAATTTTAAAAACACTGGAGTGAGAAAAATGGACATTTTGCTACTAGTTTGGGGTGGGATAGCAGATCTAGTTGCAGTAGCAAAGAATTCTGGCACATTTGGAGTTAAGAAAGGAAACTGAGCAGCTAAAACAGTATGTGTGGTATGGAGGCACTGTATGTTCAAAGGGTGAGCTTCCAAGAATGCTCCAGAAACTTCTCTGTGGTGGTTTAATTTTTGCTGTATCCATTCAGACATTGGACAGCTTTTCTGTTTCTTGTTTCTGGGTAAGAAAACACTCTTTAATGAACATTTCTCAGTGTTAAGGGAATTACCTCACCTTTTCTGCTGTTTTTCTCCTGTGAGCAACACCAGCAGCTGCTTGTCTCTGTAAAGGCTTAACTCTTAAAGCACCTTGTATGACTTAGGAAACTGCAAGTTAAATATTGTGGTGTGCGATTATCCCATAAATTGTTATAATTTGTTGCAAATTTTGTTATTTTGTTAATAATAGAATGTTAAAATCTTCATAGCAGAGACGCTGATTTTTCCAGTGCCTCCTGTATCAGTGATGCTCCTCCTGAGTAATTTCTTTTAGGACTTCTGCAAAGTTGCCCTACTTAATTTATGTTATACTCCTCAATCTTTTGCTTTTTCTGCTCATTTGTCTTCCCTAAATCTTCAGAGACAGTTCCTTGCCTAGTCACTGACTTTCAAACTGTTAACTAAGCTTACTACTCTGTGACATGTTTCCATCATACGTTTCTGCAGCAGACTAAGTTGATTTATGTCTCTGCCTTTTACGTAACTAGATTCTGTCCTGATTTTTGAGTTTTCAGATTTTCTGTTTGAAACTTGTCTATTCCTCCCTTTCAACAGACATACAGGATGTCATACAAAGTATAAGTGAAGTCAGCTTTGTTAGTGTTTGTGCAGACCACAGACCTTCTATACAGTTAGGTTGTTTGTGCTGCCTGTTGTGTTAATGCTATTGAAAACCACCTTGAAAACTAGAAAAGCTTTAACTGCTGTCTTGGTTTCAGTTTTAATGTAGTTCTTTGGTAGCAGCAGCTTGAGTGTATGTGAGTTCTTGTTTCAGTAATGGAGTATAACACTGTGACAAGTGCTCAGTATTAAAAACTTGATTGCAAGGTTGTCTTGTAAGGAGTGTGGGCAGAAATGTGACAGCGCAGGGAAACCTGGGAGGGGGTGGGGCAGGAGAAGCACAGAGGTGGCCTCCACGGATTGGCAGCAGTTCCCATTGGATTGGCAGCACTTCCTGCTGCCTTCGTAGAGCCTTTGGGAAGTGATGAGTGATTAATCTGTCCTTGCACAGGAGGGGATGAGGCAGAAACCTTTTGCCTGGCTGCTTGTCTGTCAGAGCTGCCAGGCTGTGGCTGGCGACATGTCAACTGTGACTGCAGAGCCTGCCTGGCAGCGATGTTGGGATGATGGTTTAAGGGTGGTGAGTGATGTGGGAGCACCCCTACAGCTGGTGCCCTGTGCTATAATGGAGGTAGTCCTCAGTGTAAAGACTCCTTGACCTTTTTCTGTGGCTTAGCTGACTGGTGTGCATTTTTATAGGTGTTGCTGACTTTAAAGTGACCATCATTTAAATAAATAAATAATAAAAAAATGTCTACTGAAATTCTTAATTTCAAACAATGTTTCTGCCTTCTCAGGGAAGCATCATAAGTCAGTGCACAGTGTAGTTAAACCCCTGTTACACATCCATAGAAAATTAACTGGAAATACCTACTGTAGTTTTATTTTGATTGCATAATTGCCACTTAAAGAAGTAGACAAGTGCCTTATTATTTATTTTTTTCCCTCAAATATTGCTGTTACTTTTCTGTATTGTTTAGACAAGTAGTTCTTTGTTATATGCCTGGTTTTCTGTCTTCTGTGAATGTTGCTTAAGAATTTATTTTAATCGATTGTCTTCTAATTATTCACCATTGAAGGCAAACTACAAAAACTGTAGCTGTCTTTTCTTTCACCCACAGGTATGCTTGTTATGTCCTGTATTAACATTTTTACTGCTGACTAGCGATAGAGTGAGGACTGCAGGAGCAAATGTTGACTGTTGACAGCCACCTGAATTTTTACATCACTAGTGGAAATTGGGTGGTTGTGAGTTTGTTCTCCTATGCCCATACAGACTCTGTGCTGCTGACTTGCCTGCTGGCCTTGGGGCACACAATCCATACAGCTTGTAAGCTTGACTGCCTAACAAGTGAAGCAGCATTAATTGTTTTAATTTCCTGGGTTGAAGGAGCTCTTTCATTCATACTGCCTGGCCCTTCAGGGCATCTTGGTTGTAAAGATGCTCAGGTTTGGCAGAAAGAAAAGACTTTATGGTTGGCAGTAGGTACAATTCTCTAGCCAAAGCTGGGGTTAGGAACACAATTAGCTGCCTAGCAGGTACTCATGAAGGTTTTACTCTTCTACTCTGTTAGCTGGTCATTGCAGATCCCAGCTGTCTCTGGGATCAATGGAAACAACACTGTCCAGGAAAGGAAGCAGCTTGCACAGAGTGTAACATCAACTTGTGCTTTGAAACATGAGACAAAAGTGATCTTTCCCTGTGGTCGGTGTCCTGTGTGACAGAGCTAGGAGCACAGGAAAAGAGTGAATGCCATAATATACAGAGAATTTTAAATTAATGTTGTGCACGTTCTCGTAATTGAACTGTTTCTCATTTGTAATATGGTTCTGGTTTAGAGCCATTTAAGAATTGAAACTGGAATTTCAAAGCAGTATTTTCTAAACCTTCTGCTTACTCTTAGCTATGTTTTCATCCTTGTTAATGGTGAAACCAGTAAGCTAATGCTGTAAACAGCTGCTTGAAGCATATTGCTGTCTTCAGTTGGACATAAAATTGCCTGTATTTGGTTTTTCTTACTGTGTCCCTATTAATGCTTTGCTCTTCCCCTCTTTTGTTTTTGTCAGACAAGGAGGTTCTGTTCTGACACATTGGTTGTGTTCTGTGAGATTGTTAGAGTCAGGCTGAACAGGATCTTTTCTGTTCTTAGGGCTTCTGATTTATCAAATCTCTGTCCCTGGCAAACCTCTTGAGCTGGGATGTGTATGTGCGAGTATGACCCCTGAATGAAGTGAAGCACTAGAAGCTTTTGGGTGTTTTTCAGGAGTTCCTGTGTCTAAAATTGTATCCCCTTGGGAACGGGACAAATCAGAAAATGTAGCAAAAGCCTTGCTAGAAAATACAGAGATTGAATTGTCAGTCTTCTGTATATACACACACGCTTGAATGTAGTTGCACTTGATTCCCCTCCTTGCCCCAGAGGAATCAGTGTCACACAGATTTCTCATTTGGCCTCAACTTGCTTAGCCAAGCTTTTAAATCACGTTGTAAATTAGCAGGTCTGAAAAATGTTCAGAAAACATGGAATTTCCCATGTACCTATTAAATATGCAGTGTATGGAAGGACATAGGCTGTTGCAGATAGTTCCCCACAGCTACAAAGCAGAGCTGTTGTGGAAGTAACATACCTCACCAGCGGCTGATGAGGGCTGTGTTTGGCCTGGTGGCCAGGCTCTCTTCCTTCTTGCCTTCTGGCATGTGGTGGCTCTCTGGTGGATAGCATCATGTAATGAAGAAAGTTGTGTTCTCCCCTCACAGAAAACTCGAGAATCTGCATCGGTTCTACAGAGTGGGCTATCTTCTTTCTCCAATTTCCACTGCACAATGCAGCCCAAGCAGAACTAGTGGCCACAGGGTGTCACAAAAGTGGTGTTCTCTTGCGCATGATTGCAAATGGGACAGGCCCACTCTCTCTCCATGTCCATGCCTGTGTCCCGCAGTCAGTTGCTGGGAGCTGAGCTCCCAAGACCCATGGCTCCCTGCACAGCCCCTGGGGGCACGCTGCCCCACACAGCTCACCTGCACTGCTGCAAGAGCACCCCGCCATGTCCGGCTACCTGAGCCAAGCAGGGCCAGGCAGACACTGGTGATGGCTGTGGGATGGGCACTGAGCACTGCTGGCAGCAGCCCCAGAGCACCCAAAGCAACGGGAGAAGCCTCGCTCGACCCTCCAGACCTCGCAGCGTGTGTGGCAGGACTCCAGGCACAAGCCAGGCTGGGCCTTGCCACACGTGATGTAACAACGCGGTGTCAGTGCGCCCAGCGCACTGGGACCAGCACATCCTGCTTGAGCCGCCCTCCGCAGGGTCCTTGCTGACCCCAAAGAGAAGGCCCCAGCCCCCAGGACCCTCCCAGCCCTGCAAGAG
>JANRGW010004913.1:37500-50984 GCA_024733675.1 Psilopsiagon aymara | reverse complement strand
TATGAGGAAGAAATTCTTTACTGTAAGGGTGGTGAGGCACTGGAATGGGCTGCCCAGGGAAGTTGTGAATGCTCCATACCTGGCAGTGTTCAAGGCCAGGTTGGACAGAGCCTTGGGTGGCATGGTCTAGTGGGAGGTGTCCCTGCCCATGGCAGGGGGTTGGAACTGATGATCTTAAGGTCCTTTCCAGCCCTAACTATTCTATGATTTATTTCCTGAAGAAATTATTTCCTGGTTTTGTGTTTCTGTTTAAATACAGACTTTAAGATTGTTAAGTAAGGTCACTTATTTTTCTTCTGAATTTATTTAACTGTGTCTTTGCCATTTCTGCTCAGCAAAAACTAGTTAAGCATGTATTCCAAAAGACAGAGATGAAAGTGTACATTCTGCAGTATTTAGCAGTCCATTTGAAGATCAGGTCATTTTCTTCACCTTTTAGCAAGAGCAATGACAAAACAGGCTGCTCTCAAAGGGTACAACAGAAAATTAATTTATTCCTACAAATTATTTCTGGTTATGCTAATCTTGAGTATTTTTTTACATGTAGAGCAGGGCCAAACTCTAAAACAGATGCTTGAAGACTTTTATTTAAAGCATTTATCTATACTGGGAAATCCTCATGAGTTCTGTATGAAGGCAGATGTTTGTGGATAAATAAGCCTTTTAGTTTGTTTATGCATATTTCACCAAAAAAAATCTGTTTCATCTGTTCTTAAAACATTAAGCCTGAAAAATTGAGAGGTTGGGACGAAGGAATTTGCTGGGCCTTTTGTCTGAAATGCACCTGGACTTGCTCGCCTGTTCCAGGGACTGCTTAGCGTTTAGGAGGGGGAAGGCTTTTCTTTAGTTCAGGTATGAAAATGTGTGATACTTTATGTCAATTATTTGGCTGACTGCTGGAAGTGCATTGGAGTGAGGGGGCATTGGCTAGTTCTGGCCTTTGCTAATGGGAGCATTTCAGAATGTGGATGGTAATTAAAGTACAGAATGCAGAATATTAGGCCAAAATTGAATAGGAATGAATAAGTATGTGTTCTGTTGTGCAGATGTTGGGAACAGATTATTTTGGATACCTCTTTCTATCTACGTCTTATTTGGTTACCATGCAAAAATTGTCATACACTGATTGTAGGTTGTTTCTTCCCATTGCCTTTTCTGTTTTTTATGTTGTGATGTATCTGTATAGGTAGTAATTTAGCAAAATATCCTGTCTGCCAGGTGTGGGAACTAGCTGATTGTATTGTAATACCAGATCATTACTTAATTCATATGCAACCTAGCCTAGCACATGGAAAGCATTATAAATCTATTTACAGTGTGGCTGGTCTGATGATAACATTGTATTAAATTCCCAGGTGAGGCAATTTAAGCAATTGCTTTGCCATGTGTAGGCCATGGAAATTAACTTCTCATATGCTTTAGTAATAGACAAAGTTCATTGGTATGCTCAGATTAGTAGTATAGCAGAATTCTTACAGTGTGGTTACATGTACCCTACTTCACATGTAGAATCATACAGGGGGGTGGTACTGCAGATCACAGATCTTAATTAGTTTAAGCTGAGTTAATTCATTTCAATTCTAATTTGGCTGGGCTTGCCCATGAACACATTCAGTTCTATTGGGAAATGTTAAGGCTTGGGTCAAGTAGACAGATTGTTTAAAGCCAAATTGCCAGACAGAACTGAGCAAGTGTATCCGTTTGAACAGGGCTTTAACGAAATCACCCAATCAGTATGCAAAAATCCTGTTCATAAACCAAGAGAGAGGTCTGCCTGGAATCAGATATTCTTCCTTGTCAGAAGGTCTGGTTACTGTAGTACATGTAAAACAGCCTCTGAAACTTTCTGTCTTGAAAGTTCTTGTAGAAAGTAGATTAACCCTTTTGTGTCATTGTGTGTTCGTGTGCAATGCTACATTTGAATGCAGACGTGTACACCGAGGCAAAAACTTGTGTACTTAGACTTTTGGTATAGGTTTATACAAGAAAATATAAAAAGCCAAGGAAAACTTCTATATATGACAGACCCTTACAGGCAAAAAACTGCACACGAAACCTCTTAAACCTGTGTTGAGGTGCCCAGAAATGCCTTGGATTACAAACTCTGTAAAGCTTCTGTCTTTTCTAGAAACATACATATAAAGTACCAGTAGACAGTGGTAACTGACAACTAAGACTAAAAATGTTGACAATTTCTTGATTTGCCTGGTTAGCTTATGTATAGAAGTCATTAACTATTTATAAAATGCATTATGAATTGGTTTCCTTCAAACTGTAGCAGTGTGTGACATTTCCAGCTCAAACTATCATTCTTGCATTTGGCTAAAGTACATATTTATAAACAGCTGATAGTTATAAACTAAAAAAAATCCCCATAAATCTAAGCAGTGTTTAATTATTGAGTTCAGACAAACTGAACTGATTTTGATAGCCACATTTACAAGTGTTAGCCAGTATTACTTTAATAAAAATAAGAATAGTAATGCAAGATATTGATATTTTGGACAAATCCTGAAAGAACAAACGAACACTTTAGTTCAAAGGCCTTTCCTTTTATAATATTGATTCATTTGGTAGTGAAACTGTGATCAAAAGTAGTATCAAATTATTTATTGATTATGGCAAAGAGTTATGCCTAATTGTAGTCAAAGGGTTATTTCTTTTAATATAATTGCTGGTTTTCAGATCATGACAGATAATTGCCATAAAACAATGATAGAAATCTATTTATTAAGGTCAGTGGTGCTAATATAAAGGATTGTAAAGGGCCTCTAAATACTGTATTGCTATTAATATTATTTTCCTTCCTGTGCAGATACTATTTTTAATTTCTGCCATGCAGGCTCTTAGGAATGAAAATATCAGCCAGTAAAACCTCTCAAATAAATGATGTCTAACCAGGAACCATCTCAGTCTCTACATATAATGAGGCAACTTGTTCACTGGAGAGCAAGCTCATGAAGCATCATGCTCCTCATCTCAGTCTAATAATGATAAATACATTCAACACTAACAGAATCAATGGGGCTGAGTCATTTTGTGAAATTGGGAGAGACTGTACAGTTGAACTGCTAGACCTCAAGTGGGAAGATTGAATGTTAATCAGAAAAGAAGATTAGATATTTATTGGCATGTATTTAGAATTTCCCTCCTTCTTTGATGTGTATCAAATAAAAATAGGAAAATAACGTAATTGAGCAATCTATGGCAATTTGTTGGCTTTTTGGTGAAAAAAGAGAAAAACAAAACCTACCTCCATATGATATTCTTGCATACTGTGGAGTGTTTTAGTCCCCCATAGTGATGAAATGAATAATTTAAACAGGCAGCTCTGATACCACAGCCTGTTTAAAGGTTCTCATTTCCTTTAATGCTGTAGACTACTTTAGCTTGGTTAGTATGAAACTGTGACAGCTGAGATCTCCGAAAGATCTGGCAGAATTCATCTCTTGTAGTAGGTCCATGGTATGCTTTGTCCTTGCTACGTACGTCTGTAGCTTTAGTATATAATCTAGATCTGAACACTAGAACTGAATCACAGATCACTAAGCACTGTAATAATGATGATAGGAACAAAGAGTGAACTATGCAGACTAAAAAGCTAAAATGTGTTGCTGAGATGACCAACACAAGGCTTACTCCACTGCCAGGTTGCCAGTGTAAGGGGTGATGCCCCTCCAAATTTCTTTGTTGCAAAGGTAATGAGTTTTCCTGTGCTCAGTATAAATTCTCATGGGTTGTTTACTGTGCCACAGTCTCATGCACTCTTTTTTGGAATGATTGTCCAATTAGGGAAGTTCTGAGGAGGAATTGGTTTTTGTGGAGTTCCTACTGGTAGTGCGTACCATGGCAGAGTGCGAGGGAAGTTTCCATCAGTAAGGGAAGGCCCTACAGCTTAGTCTTGCAACTCTTGGGTTTCTTCCTCTGATGAAGTATAAAATTTATCATAACCACACTCAAATGTATAAAGACTTTAGCCAATGTATTAAAAATCCTTTCTTTTAATAGTGAGTGTAGAAATATTAACTAAGGGCCTATTACTTGGCCAACAGGGAATTTGAAAGCTGGGCTGATGTTCTCTTTATGAACTTCCCCGGTTCCATTGAACGCTGTGCTACCTTGGTAATCTTCAGACATTTGCTTTCCATTGCTTGGTGGTTGATCTAGTTTAGAGTCTATGCGGTGATGAGTTTATGAGCAGATCTGGTGCTCATAAGCTGTGAATAATTACTATCTGTCATAATCTAACGAATGGCTTTCAGTTTTGTGATGTTTCCATGAACAGCTGTGAACTAATGTTTCCTTGTATTGCCTTTTCTCCTTTCTTTATCCCTTTGCTTTCTGGTCCTTTCCCAATAGGCTTTCATAGCCTTAGTGGCATAGAAAACACTTGTTAATTTTTTTACATCTTTAAGTTCAACCAGTTTTGTCAAATGTGCGTTGTTCATGTTTTGAATTTTTTAATATGGGAAGAGCTCAGTCTTCCTTTCCTATTTAGTGGCATCACTGCAGTGATCTTCTGAGTTCTGCATCTAGCTAGCAAGTTCTTCAGAAAATGCACATACATTTCTTCAGCTCTGCTGATATTAGTGCATATTGCTTCTCCTGGTTACCTGATTATCAGAATTAGGATTGCACGTTAAGTATCTTGAGCTTCACTGAAGCTGTTTTCAATGCTGAAATGCTGAGGATGTAACTATCTTAGAAATGCAAAGGATTTTCATGCCTATTTTCAAAGTACAGCAGTTGAAGAACTTTTTATTAACTTTTTACTTGCAGATTAACTTTTTTTTTATCAAATAGGTATCCATTAGGGGGCTCTCGAGGTTTAAGATGATCAGCCTTGATACCAAGGGCTTCGGAGCTTTACTTCCTAACCCTTTTCTTCTTTTTGTTTTACAGAAAAGGTCACGAATTGCCTACAGTGATGAGGTGCGGAATGAGCTCCTAGGGGATGATGGGAATTCCTCAGAGAACCAGGTAGGATGCTAATCAAGAAGCCCTAGTGGGTGGCTGGAGGGTGAAGGAGGTCACTGGCACACTGGGCTTCTCAAGCTGCTCCTTAACAGTATTAGCAGCAACTCATGTGGAAGTGATACTGTTTAATGCAAAGCTGGGGTCTTAATCAACTTCAAAATGTTTCTTGGAGATCTTACATTTAACCCTTTAACTTGTGATCACTGTCTGCTATCTTAAAAAAAAATCTTTTCTTCTATTTTCTTTATTATTTAGTACTTAAAAAATAACTTGAAACGCGCTGTTTGCCGACAAAGCCAAGGTCTTCACCTCAAACACATGTAAAAGGAATAAAAAAAGTACATAATGCAGCTTTGATAATAATGCAGTATAATTAAATCAACACTGGCATGCAAAACAAATGAAAGTACGCTCTCAGAATTAGGCAGTTCCCCACTCAGTTTCCTTGTGTGATTCCTTCCCTAAACAGATTTTTTTCTCCTTGTACCAAAACCACAAGTTGTACTAATAAGAGCATGCTTTCATAATGCGTGTTGTCCTAGAATGCAGAGTGCTATCCATCTCTTTTAATGAAGGAAAGCTTGATAATCCTGAGACTTCGTAAAAATCTTGTACCCATATTGTTGTTCTGGGCACTACAGTGAGGGTCCTGCTACACTAGTGAAAATTATAAAGGCAATATTGTATTCAGGGGATTTTGACCCAACTGTTAATATTCCTTTTGGTGCTGAAACTTGTTTGACAAGCTGTCTGAAAGTAGAGTATTTCTTTTCTTTTCAAAAATTATGTTAGTTGTAATCAAAGGTATGCATTTTGGGTCAGAAGTTAGTTGAAAGTTTTCTTAACTATCAGATATTCCTTTATGACCAGATAGAATTATTAAATTATATTGGAAGTGAAAGTGAAAATTGTTTAAGTGTTTATTTGATAATGCAGTATTAGATAAGGAAACAGATTGGAACCATGTTCTGAAATTTTTAATATCTTCTACCTTATCTTAATATAATAGATATCGTCTGTCTATCTTAATATAAGCTCAGTTCCACTAAGGATAAAAAAGAAGAAAGACTTGGAGACTTATCCCAATACAATGAATTTTAAAATACAGACCCATTAAGCCTTAACCTTAGCCAGTATTTTAAATAAGCTGTATAAGTTTTAAACTCTGTAATAGACTTTAATACATGTATTAATGAAATTATACACAGGCTATAACTTATCTCTAGACATAACACTTAATGTATAGCAGCTCTAATAGGTGTGTGAATAATTAAATTTAAAAGATGCTAATCTTCATATTAATATACCGTGGCAAAGGGAGATTCCAAAATTCTAATAAGATAGACTTTTTTTTATCCCTCAGTAATGAATTCATGGAAAGGCTGATTTTAGGGAAAAGAGTTTCACAGTCTCAGTGTCATGATCATAAACTCAGTCCTGTGAAAGTGTTAAGATTCTTATTTTATTTCTTTTAAGGTGCTGCTATTTTTAAATTTCAAGAAAAAAATGATGTGAATTCAAACATAAAAGGGCAATTGTGATAACAGGCTTTACTTATAACAGAATATCTTATGTGGAGAGATGAGATAAAATATTGTATTTTCACTTTTAAGGAATGATTAAATAACTGTGCACTTTTTGCAAGTTATGATCTTTATTCTAAACTTGATGGAATAAACATGATCTCATCTCAAGGAACCAAATGATACCTTCAACATGAGTTTTTTCTTCCAAATGACCACTTCATAAGTGGAAGAAAATTTTGGCTGCCAAAGGAGTTTCGTCTGGTCTTACAGGGAATCAAAATCCTTTTCTATAACCCAACTATACCTTTGAAAGTTCTGAATTTCTTCTTTTTTTCCTTGAAAGTGGTTGTGAAATACCAGCACCTAAGGAGTCACCTACTTTTTTTAAACATGTGAATGCCAGTATTTGAAAAAAAAAAAGATTATTTATTGTGTTGTTCCAATATTCAATGTTGCAATCTTTTTTTCTCATGAAATGCCATTACTTATGTTTTTACTTACCTTACATGTATGTAGTTATCAGTACAGTCAGTAAGTGCAAAAACTTTAGTCTGATGTTGAGCTTGTCAGAATGTACGGCTGTCCAAATCAAGTATAAGGTTTTGGTACTTGCCATACACTGAATATGTTATATTGATGTATTTAACTCAGTAACCCCAAGTCTAATGCACTCTCACTCCAACACATTATTATATCAATAGCAAATTTGGACTAGATGATGAATGGATGCTCAGGTATAACTTGCAGCCATATGAAATATTTGAAGATGCTTCAAATTCCTGCTTTCATGTTGGTCTAATGGAAATAAATTAGGCAGATGGACTGACCTTCACCCTAATATTGTAGGATTTCTACAATAAAATCAGTTTGGATTATTAAATTTGTTAAACTAGAAAATGGTGGTTTCTTTTCCCCAAGTCAGTCATCGAACTGAGAGAGGAGGGATTCCTCTTCTGACAGAGGAATTGTTGAAAAACATTGCTAGTTCAGAATTGCTCTTGTACCAATCTGCAAATGTTGGTAAAATCTGCCACTGGAAATGCTGGATATCTGGTTAGACTGGGGTGTCACCTGAGGGAAACGAGATGTGAGCTGCATGTTTCAGGCATGGTCTTTGTCATCATAGTAAATGTTTGCATAAGTGGTTTTGGTGGAGTGAGAAGACAAAAAGAACTTTATATTGGCTGATATGACCATATTAAGTATCTAGAAATACATGGGGCACTTCTCTTTTTTCAGTGGAGTTTCAAAGGTGCAATTGCAGCAAACCACAGCCGAGTTATAAGCTGTGCGGTCATAGCTATGAGTTGTATATATAGCAGTCATAGCTATGAGTTGTTCTCCCAAGACAAAAGATTGAAGTGCAAAGAACAGATTGAAGAATTAGCAAATTATCTTTTCAAATTAATTTTTCCAGTATGTCTCCCATAAGTACTGATCATCATGTGTAGATGACAACTTAGAATATAGCTGCCTTATAATGATTATACCAAGGTTTAATTAATTTTACCAGAGAAAGCATATGGAAACTTCTTATAAGTTGTAGGAATTATACAATTCTGCTATTCAAAGTTTCTTTTGAAATAACTGCATTTTTATTTAATGACATAGATAGTGATGTAAGTGCTCTGTATGCGCTTCCGAGTTTAGTAGATCATTGCTTAGTATATGTTAATTTCTTCTTAATTTGATTCATGTGAATGTAGTCAGATGAGGCACATACAGAGGTTGAGAACCTGGAGATATCCCTCTTTACATCAAAAAAACCCACCTCATAACCCCGTACCCCAAAACCTACTGTGTGCATTGGGTTGCTATTTATTTTCCAGGAGTGTTTTAAACAGGCTGTGTTGGTTTCAAGTCTTATTTTGTCCTTCTGGCCGCCAGCATTTATCAAATCCCTTGAAACTTTTGTGGATTTCAGTGCACTACTTAAAGTTATGGCTTCACTCGAATAATAATGCAACTGGCTTATGTGGCAATTTGTATGTTTTTCTAGAAGGTATGTATTGTGTTAAATCAGAAATGCGTCTCAACTAAAATGTCAGATACGGTAGTACCAACTTTCTTGAAATATACTAGTGTTCCTTTCTCTTTCACAACTGTGTTCATTAATAAGTTTAAATAAATTTGCATTAGGTTTAATTGCATGTCCATATACACATACATTATATATGTGATTTGCGGCGAACAAATATTTTGTGGCTACTTAATTTCTGACTACAAAGTTGTGATAATATTCGATTTGGACTTGCTGTGCATAAAGTGTGTCAAACTTCAGCTACAGACCAGGGGGTGAAGTTGGTCAATTTAATTCCCCAAGATCTAAAGAAGGTCGGTATCATTTCATATAGCCCTGGCAGAGCAGATCATTACCAGACACAAATCTGTTCGTTACATGCCGAGGGTTTATAGCAAAATAAATAGACTGTCATCATAAGTTCAGAAAATTGTGTGTTCGACCCACGATAATGTGTAAAGGGCGTTTAATAGAGTTCAGCATTTATTCGTTATCTGTATGCGGACAGAGACGGCGGTAGCGTTATCAGCCTTATAAAAAAAATTCAGTAGTTTTCTATGCCACGTGACGTGGCTCAGACACACACACACACATACACGCGTGCACACACACATACGCACACATCCCCCATCTCGCTCTCTGCGGCACAGTTTTGATTTTAGTCACAGCAGAAGGCTTAGCCACAAGAGATTCCACTGGTTCAAACCAGCGTAAACCAGATTTATGTTTTTTTTTTTTTACCAGCCTACAAAGGAGCAGATTACCTCTTGTATCGAATTCTGTATTGCAAAAAAAATCCACAACACCCCAAAATCATCTTTGTTTCAAAAATACGCTGATTATCATAACCTAAAATGGTGGCTGCACACGGCTTATTGCTGCTTGCAGTTAAGCGGTGAGCATTATAAAAATAAGGTTTCAAAATAGAAACGTAGAGGTAGCACATTTTCATCAAGAGCATTGTTAAATGGGGGAAAAATACATCTTTTGTTAATTTGAATGAATATCTTTCAGTCAATGTTAGGAAAAAAAAAACCAAACCCTCTCCCATTACTTAGCTTAGCTGCAAATCCCATGCAGAGCTTAAATTCAGCCATGCAGCACAAACAAGATAGAACATTTTTGTTTGGGACCTATTGAAAAAACAAATGTGCAGCATTTTAAAACTCTCATTGATTATAGCAGGGTGGCATGCCCAAACGGGCTCTATTGCAGGAGAGTAGTTTTAAACTTTGGCCCTTTAAGTATCATAGCCAACTGAAGAATGGTGGCCTCAGAAAGAAGAGATAGCTATGTGATCAACTCCCAGATCGTCTTTTTCTAAAGAGCCTTAATGTTTGCCTTTTTGGGGAAAAAAAGGGGGGGAAGATCTGGAGAAAGAGACCAATTTATGGTAGGCCAAGCACTTGAATTTAAATGTGGGTTTGGCGGAAAATGCAGTTTTCTTCATTCCAAATTCTAGCAAAGTTCCTTTAGCTACGTACTAAAGAGCCATTTCAGTTTAAGTCTGTGTGGTAGTAGCCCTCCTAATTACATCTTGTTAGAGCCTCGTTGTCCGTTTTGGTGGCAGGGTGAGGCGTACATTCAGTTCTAGACGAGCCATGTGAAACAATAGAGAATAATGGAGGTTCTTTTGTTCCCTTCATGCTGGTGAGACTTTATTTGTAGTAAACATTCTCAGCTTACACACGTGTTGAAAATTAGTGTTATGAAACTGTAGGTGAAGTATCAGCATAACCTGAGATAATGATGTAGCTGTTGTAATTTTGAATTCAACTGGAATCGGTGAGA
This sequence comes from Psilopsiagon aymara, assembly GCA_024733675.1. Lineage (NCBI taxonomy): Eukaryota > Metazoa > Chordata > Aves > Psittaciformes > Psittacidae > Psilopsiagon > Psilopsiagon aymara. The sequence continues at coordinate 40,670 of JANRGW010004913.1, read as the reverse complement.
GAACTGTAATTTTTTTGTAAAGAGCCACTCTTACGCAGGCGTTTGTTGTGAGTAATTATACGTTTTGTTCCAGTACAAATAATTTATCTATCTCTCTAAGGGGAGAGCATATTACAACATAGCTTGATAATTAGACTGGGGTTATATTTAATTTTATAGTAAACCTGCCAGCACAGTATTATTAATAGCGCTAGATTGTGGTAATTTACAAGCATAAATTGATAAATATAAATGTGTGTGCTATATAAATATACACAGACACACTATGTGTGTATATATGCATACACTGAGTAGTGGTCTAGGATTAAGAACCTGGAGTGGGTCTTTTCTGAGTGAAATACTTTTTGTGGTGTTCCCTATTCCTTTGTCTGTTTTTAAATATGCTATGCAATAAATCATAATTCTGAGCTATTTACCTAAGCTGCTCCTTTTTATATTAAGCTGGAAAAAATCCTCTATATGAGGTGCAATAATAAAATCAGATAATATAGTTACAGTAGAACTCAGGCATATAAAAATTGAAATACTGTTTACATGCTATAAAGATGCAGTCATCTATTAATAAGTTGGATCTGCTAGTAAAATAAGAAATCAGTTGTCACAACTAAAATATACAGAAAACATTCTGAAAACTTGTATATACAAAACCACTTCAGCTGTACAATCTTCGAAGAGAGGAATAGTAAACTTGTTTTTTCTTTATAATATAGACTTCTATGAAGTCATTCCCCTTTATTTCATGATGGTGTCTTAGATGTGGTTTAAAAGAGAATTTCACACTATTCTCTTTGTTTAATGTGACAGTGTGAGAAAGTGATCTTTATTCGTTCAAAAAACTCTGCATGTAGTCTATGTTTAGGTTCTTTTAATGTGTTTGTCTGTGATTTTTAAATGCTAAACATGTAAACAGATAAATTGTCAATGTTAATTCTGTATCCTGTCACACAACTGATCTTTCTTTCCTGCCATTTCTTTCCTTTTTATCTTTTCTGTGCGTTCATGTTGCAGTTGATAAAATTACGTGAAGAGGTGAGTACTTTCTTGCTTTTTGTTGTCTAGCTTTCCCTTTAAAGCTGAGTTTCTAAATCTGAAGTAGATCTTTTTGTTCATTCTTGCAGGGAAATCTACACAAAGCAAAAATATTGATTACATTGCTTTAAAATATTCACTGTTGTGCCTCTTTTTCCCTAATAATTGTATACTTACATGAGAATCTGTAGATCAAACCTTAGAAATTAACATTCTTTGATAGTGGAAATTTTTTTAAAAGCACTAGAAAAAGAAGGAGAAAAAAAAAACAACCCACTATTATTTGATCTCTGCAAGAATACCATGATCAAATCAGGTACAGTAATAATCATGTTTACATCACAAAATCTTTGTTAGGGTCAATACATTTATACTCCAATACTGAAAGTGAAAGCATTGCTTTAGTAAAAACCTGTGCTGAAACACTGTAAAAATTACACAGTATTTCACAATGGTTGAGTTTGGTGTGAGGTATTAAGTAGCTTATGTATTATGCTAGATATTGTATGTCTCCTACAAATACAGTACAGGTAGACCTGCACACACAAATCAGTATTTATTATGTATTTTTGAGTGCTGTAGATCTGTAGGTGTAACACTAGAGATCAGTATTCCAGAACATCTTTCTTCCAGTTATAAAATGAGTCATAAATATTTAGAGAGAGAAGTCTGTTTTAATGGTCAGTTCCCTAAATGTTTCAATATATTTTCTGAAAGTAATCTTCTCTGTTACTTACTGCTGTAGCAAAGCAGATATCTGAAATGCTTTATTATTATTATTTCCTGATAGCTACCAAGAAGGTCTCAGTAAAGTCAAGATTACTTATGGGTCAGATTTCTGAAGGGTTTCATACAGAGAGCTGGAACCAGTGAAGCATTTGAATAAATATATTTAGAAGCATGAGTATTTTAGCATCACGTATTTGTCTGGTATCTTCTTTTTGAAACGTGTTCCCAGACATATCAGTATTGAATACTGAACTCTGCAGGAAAGGATTTGTGAGTTTTAGAAATGGTGATGACAAAGAATTGTAAAGTAACCAGATTAAGGACAATTACAGAGAATTCTTAAAAACAGTAAGATATTTGTGATGTAAAGATTGTTTCAGTAGTTCCCTGAATGCTTTATTTTTTGCTCTTCTTGTGGAGCTGATATTAATATGTTAAAGCTACAAAGTAAAACAGTTAGGAAAAAAAATTAAACAAAATAAACATGCAACCACATGAAAGCCCTCCCACCACTGCGGAGCTCCCCTCCCCAACAGTACCAGTATTTAAACAGATGACAATATTGTTGCAAGGGTTTGTATAGCCTGATTTCTGAGATTTTTCAGAAGAACAAGGTTCATTTGCTCATCCCTTTAACAGCACATGCATGTCTGCTCCTGTGCTTTTCTAAAACAATGTAGTAGGTTCATTTTTGCTTGCAAACATATTTTGTGGTTTTGTAAGCATAAAGATTCCTAATTTGTAAATTTACTCTGAAAATTGAATCAGAAACAAAGAACAAGGCTGCTACTTAACTGCTCTTCTTTTTGAAATAGCTATGATGGCAAATAAAATTCAGGATGTTATTGCAACTTGGGAGCTATACTGAACTCAGTCATGCCTTATGAAGCTTTTAAATCCTCTTTGTTAGCCACCTAAAATAAATTTGACATTGCTTTTGGTAATTTTCTTCTTTGCTTTTTCTTGCTAGCCTCATAAGTTACTTGTTCCTCTCTGCATATTGTGAAAGGCAGGAAATAGAAGTAAATAAAGGGATTTGTTATTTTTTCTGGGTTGATTGTACAGGTAGAGAGAGAAATCATCTGATAAACAATTGTTTGAATTCTATTTTCTGCACTTAGTACCCACTATGTGCTGGATAGGTTGTAATTGCAATGGTGTTTTTATACCCAATGCAAAATGCACATTAAAGTTTAAATGAAGGCTAGTACAGTGACTCAGGCATAATTCTTAACTCGTCACATAGTGAAACATCAAGGCATCCCCAATTATAGTTCTCCTAAGGAGGTATGAACTGATCTTAAAAGAAGTTGTGGTTTGCCGTAGTGTTTGTTAATAAAACCTGTGCTTCCTCTCATTACAGGGCTCTATTCTAGCACGCTTGCCGTACACAGACTTCCATGGAGGCTGTG
>JANRGW010004913.1:0-32500 GCA_024733675.1 Psilopsiagon aymara | reverse complement strand
TGCTTGAACAAGGTGTAGGACTAGATTATCTCAACAGGTCCCTTCCAACCTCAGCCATTCTGTGAGGAGGAGGAGGAGGACGTGACAGCTCTTAAGTATCTCTTCTACTTTATTTATGTGGTATCTTTTCACAATTATGGATGTGTATGTTGCTTATTGTAATGAAGCTGGATGAATTTCACCTCTGAAAGAAGTCATATTTGGGTCTTTGTTATTACCTTAATCAGCAAAAATGCATATACTATTTTAACCTGCCCCTGTGATCATCTAAGGATTAATCTGACATCACATAACTAATTTAATGCAATTTCACATTACTATTCCTGAAACTTACCATGATAAATGTGAGTCTTTTTCCCTGTTTGCATCTCTAAATTGATAAGCCCTTTCATGTTATGTACAGTTGTTCATACAAGCTGAGATCTGTTGTAAGGTCTGACTTCCTTCTTTGGGCAGTGCCATTGATTTGTGGGCTTCAGTGGTGTCTGAACAGGATGCCACTTATGTCTCCATCTCTAAGACACAATCAAACATTGATTATTAGGCTTTCATAGTTTGTTGACTATCATTTCTTGATACTAAGGATGCTTTAATCTGTGCAGTAATCTGGAGGACTAAGCAAAGCCTTTAGTATCATAACCAGTTCCGTAGTACTCAGGTCCTACTGTAAAGAGGAGAAAGTTATTCTAAATATTCATGGTGTATGTTGCAAATCTAAAAGGCATTTGAGTAGCTGATTTGGTAAACCAGTAAGTTCATTAGAGCATTTGCATTTTAATTACCTGAATTCTGTGGCACAAACATGTGAGGGAAATCTCTCAGGACATAGAGGGGAAACCACCAGCTGTTTGAATCTTGAAGGTCTCTGTTGTTTGTACCAAGTAGGAGAAATTTTAATAATGGCTGATAACACTGCAAAGTGAACTCATGCCTTTTTTAAATCAAAATAATTTTAAATAATATTTCTTGTTATTTTTCTGTATTTGAGTTATTATCTGCTGTGCTGGTGAGAAACAGACAAGCGAGTTAACATCCTGGTTAGTAGGCATTTCCATCATCAGTTATTGCTTAGGATAGTAGAGATCAGCATTCTTAATTTCAGTTCATTTAGTCTGACCGTACAGCCTCTGAATATGAGAAAGATTCTAGAGATGCATGGAAATTGCTGGTTTCAGTCAAAAGGGGAGTAGGTTAAAGTAATCCTGATTAATCAGAGAATTCTTTCCATTTTGGAGAGGGAGATTCCCTAATTTCATACTCCTGCTCGAATTTCCACAGCATCAAACTGAATTCTAGAACTCCTGTATTTGTCTGCATAGCATAGTAAGGTATCCCCTTCTTTCTTGAGTGTTAGATATGTTTGCTCAGACAGAAGTATATTGAACGAGGAATAGTTCAAAATGATTCATTCATCATCAGAGATAAAATTGGCATGCAAATGTAAAACACTGTCAAGGTGAATAAGTGCAAACTTTGCAAAGGTTTGTAATCTGCAGTTGAATTGGTTTTGGTAAGTTCTTCTCAACTGCCAGATACTTTCTAGGGATAAATAAATCCTGGTATTTATATAATATAGACTTCACCTTATTTCATGACAATGGAAGAGAGAGAGATCCAAGCATTCAATACTGTCCAGGTTTTCATGGCAAAACTACATTTCAGGGTTTTATTTTGTTGTGGTTTTTTTTTTTTTTTCCCCTTCATGAACCATAGATATTTCTGTAGCTTTCAGTACTTGTAATTTGAGAGTAAGTATTGAGCTTGCCTCTGTGACTGATGATTATTGGGTATTAATGCTGAGGTTCTGAATCTCTCTGAAATATCTTGGTACTTAAAGTGCTTGTAGTTTGTGGATAATAGATCTTAACTTTCTGTCTTGGTTTCTGTTTTTATATCCTTTCTGTAATAGGTAAACATGGTGTTTCAAAGAAAATAAATCAAAGGAAGAATAACTTACATAAATGTAATTCTGAAACAGTTAAAGGGGAAATATCTCTCATCAAGAGATGCAGCAGTTTATTTCCCACCCTTGTGTGACATGGTGCTAAGGGATCCCAGCAAATTTCAGTGGCTTTCACCTGGTTTAGTTGAACAACAGTCAAACCTCCCTTTTGGACTGATCCATAAATGTGTAGAGTAGAGGCGGCCTAGCTGAGGAAGATGGTCAGACCCACCTCAAAGTGGGTAGCTTTCTAGGTGGAAAGCAAATGAGAATCTCATTAGGCAAAGCGGTGTGTTTGCTTTGTTATGAAATAGTAGAAGTTATTGTCTTACCTGAATGCAGAATTGAATGAAAATACAGTGAGCAGATCAGTGGAAGTGTGTTAAGAAATGTTTATAGAGAATTCCTAAAGGCAGGAGTCTTCAAGTTCGGTGACTTTAGCATGGATGGGAAACTATTTTAACGTAACTCCAGTAGGTGCCTTGCCAGATGTGCCTAATGGAATTTGAGATAGTAGTGCATTGTCTGCAGCAGCATGCCACGGATTTGTATTCCTGACTCCTTTACTGATGAAACAACCTGAGCCCCAAGCACCTGCCCGAAAGTACCTTCTGCCGCCATATTTTATGGGGTGGTTGTGCTGTTCAGGTGTCATAAATAAGATGCATGCTAGATCTGACATAAAATATGAGAAAACAAAAAGTTGATAACATTATATTCACTAAACTAATTCCATTCCGTTACAGTTGCAAGAGCTGGAGGTTGGCTTTTGAGGTAGACAAAATAGTGAACATTGCTCTGATCAACTAGAAAGTGTTTGCTCAGCTAAGAAAAAATTTAAATGGCTCTAACACCCAATGTTAATTTAACAAAATAACAAAAGCTAATGTTCAAATAGGTAGGACTCAATGAGGGTAGTGGAAAGGGTGTTGCTTCTTTTATGTTGTAATTCTGTACACGAAATAATTTGTTTGCATTAGTTAGTATCACTTGGACCTTCACACCCCTTTTCTGTCTTCAGGTGTGTGCATATCCCAATTACATTTGAGCTGCAAATAACTAAAGGTATGAAAAATGAAACCACGTTTTGAAAACCAGGCCCTTGCTTCTAGTGCCCCTTGCTTTAAACAAAATAGTCTATTCCTGTCCAAGATATTTACTCTTAATATCCACCTGTTTCATCTCTAATGAATTATTCATATGTGTATATGTGAATGCTGTATGTAAAACCTTTCATTAGAGGAAGAGGGCTTCTGAGTTCTGGAGCATATACCAATGCTTCCTCCTCAGGTGTTTCTTTGATATGCCAGAACATCTTTCTACTGAAATCTTAATCCAAAGTTTCTACAGTGAAATGAGTTTTTATGCAGTTTCCAGTCACCATCAGAGAGAGCTTTTTCATGATCCCTGTTTCTTCGGCTAGCAATGGTATTTCATGTTTCATACATAATTTTCTTCTTTGCTGGCTGATTTCTATTAAAATCTGTTTATTGTTTCAGAAATTCATTTTGAAGTGGCATATTGCATTCCTATATCTCTAAGCCCTCTGCCCTTCTTCGTATTCTGGGCTTTAAAGTGGGGAGAAGGAAGAAATAGGGAGAAATTTTTGTTTCTAAGGATGTCAGGCCTCAGGAGTATCTCAGCTGCATGGTCATGGGGGGAAACATGTTCGGGTAGTGCTGCTGCTTTGTAGCAAACAGTCAGAAGCAGCATCGAAAGCACTTAGAGAGACCACCATACTCAGTTTCCTTTCCTTAGTGTTTTACCATGCAGTTGTTGATACTGGCGAAGTGCTTTTTACACCTTTAGTTTTAATACTGCTTGCTGGTTCATTGCTTGTCCAGTCACCGAGCTGCTCCTTCTGGCTTTGATTCTGACACTCCTCCCTTCTAGCTGTCCCATCCTCCTTCCCTCCCTCTCACCAGCTTTCTCTGCTCTGGTATTCCTAATTCTAGCTCCAGACTTCTCTTCAGGACTTTGCCTTTAACCACATATTCCTGCACGTATTTTTTCAAATTCTGGCACCATCCCCATTTTTGTTAGCTCTCTGTTGCATCTTAAAGATCTGATCAGCAATGTGGGCCATGCTTGTTTGCAGTCATGGAAAGGCTACCCACTAACCACCTAACCTTGTCTAAAGTGTCCAAAGTCTGTTCCCTCTGCTCAGTGGCCCTCAGCATTTATGTGTGGTGTCTCAAATGCAGGATATAGGGTTTTTTGAGTATATTCATATATTTGCAAATACATAGAGTGCTTACTATAAAGTAATGGTGAATTTTCATTATTTAAGTACTGTCCTTTGCTACTGCTTCAGAGTCCAAAAAAACCCTTTTCCAGCTACTTTGTTGAAGAGACATGAAAATATTATTTTGTAGAGTTTTGCACAGTCTCTGCAGTATTGTTAGACCATTTCTGTTAAAAACTTATCTTCTGGGTAGTCAGCACCTATCATCCTGGATTCCAGTAACATGAATGCTTATCTTTCACCTCAGTAAGTTTGGGATTATACCATTAGTGCAGCAAATAAGGACTGTCAAATCTGTTCAGTGGTACAGATTTGCTAAGGTACAGTAAGAAAACTAGTGATCCAAACTTGGCCATTCTGTCCCCTATTCTGGAAGAATTCCCAGCTTATTTTAATGCTCACTGATATGCAGGAATTCATTATAGTGCCACATACCAAACTTACCTTCAGTCTTGTTAGGAACTAGCATCCTGTTGAAGTAAGTTTGTTTAGGACTTATTTTGGACAAGCAAAACATTGCAATAGAAACCCAGTCTTCAAATTGTGGACTTTTATTCCATGATGGAATGATGGAAACATTTTTTTTTCAGGTGTCAAACTTTATGCTGAAGTACTTATCGTGTGCATTCTGGAAAAATAATCATACAGGCTGAAATCTGTATATATTTTCACAAATACCTTGCATTTGTCATAGGAGACCTGTGAATAATAATATCTGAATTATAAACCAAACACAGAAGATAACTTCTAAAACATTTTACAAGCACTGTATTAGACCACCTCTATTGTGTAGACTGTTCTACAGGAAATAACCCCTTACTGAATCAGTGAAAACAGCATTGCAGTGTAATCTTCTCTGGTGATGACCCTCTATCTGTAATGCATTTGCTGGCATAAGATGGTGTTTATTGGTGATGGTATTCATTGTAGGTTATTCCTAAGTCCATAGCAAATCTTTTGAAGACTTGTCCTCATAAAAATGTGAAGATTTCAAGTCAAGGTAAGTGATTATATTTTTTGGTCTGAAGTCACGCTAACTGCTTCTTTCAGTTTTGAAGTTATGTAGGCTTAGGGAGGTTTCTGCCATGGGATAGCATTTCAGAGTTTGTTGTCCAGTTCTGAGCAGGTAAGGCAAATGATTAAGGATAAAAAGATGAAAGTAGCTGTTGTTTCTAGCAGTTCAAGTAAACTCTCCAAACTACTGGCAAAGGGATGATGGAAAGAGCTGCAAGTTTGTTTTTCTTCCAGATGTATATATGTATATATATATATATTCTCTTTCTTCATCTGAACGACACTCTCAGTCTCCATCCTTAGGTATCTCTGAGAGATGTCAGAATTTTATCCAACATTGGATGTCCAGACAACCCATTGCGTGAGTGGGCAAAAAATGTGAATTCATGGCTGTGGCAGGGAAATATTCAACTTGTGTTGCCCCGAGAGGTTCCCTTGTTCAGGTTTCATATTCTCCCTGAGAGAAATGACTTGCGAAGAACTTGTCCAAAAAAGCTCAGACGGTTGGGAACTGCTGGTTTATCTTTAATGGGTAGAATTAAAATCCTGATGTATTGTCCCTAGACACTCCTCCCTTTTACTCATGATATCTTCTCTTCCTCCCAGCCTGTGCTACAGCCACTTCCTTTGAACTTTCACCAAGTAAACTGAATTGATTCCAAATGATACTAGCTTGACAATGGCATCAGTCTGTTACGACCTTTAAAAGAGCACAGACAAATAAAATGTCAAGTCCACCTTTTAACCTTCAAGTATGTTAATACCCTGATAATTTAATGACTTAATTTGGTGATTTCATTGTCCACAGAGCATAAGCTCTATATTTCATTTAAAAAACAGACTTTGGTGAGTTGTTATTTTGGGTGCCTAAGTAATCAACATGATTTTCAATAGTTTTTGACAGACTTTTCGCTGCATGGGCATGGCTGAATTTGCACAGCATGAAGTCTTGTTGGGCAAAGACTGCATTACAACTTACATCAAGAAGAAAAGTTGATGAGCTTAGACTTGACAAAACTCACCCTAGGTTTTTTTGATTCTGTTTCTTGTTTGAAGCCTTCTACCTCTACTTCCTGTCAGGCTAACAGTGTTTTCCTCCAATTGCACTAGAGAACAAAGTTTAACATTAAAAAAATTATCTGTATTGAACATGCTTTTCTAGGTAAAGTCAATACCAAAAGGGTTTTCATGGTAGATCATCTTTTAAGTGCAGTATTTTGCCCTTTTACAGCTTAGGACTGAAGAGGTATAGTTACACAAGTACCTTTTCTTTTTATTTTTGGTAGAAGTACAGGGAGGGTGGAACACAATCTTGTTTCTGAAGCGAGACATAGAAGCGGGAGATTGAAAACCATTGTTCTCACCCTAGCATGCAATGATTGAAGAGCCACTCATCTAGATGTTTCTTCATTTAGTTCAAGTCATACTGTATTACTTTGTGCTAATGATTTCACTGCCCTGCTGATAGAGTATATTTTCTTCTGTAATTACTTGCATTTATAGTCCAAAAAGTTACCAAGTTGTTTCATGTGCAAGCATGCGAGTTTGAGAAAATACTGAATGTTGTGGAAACTTAGTCCAGTTGCAGCCAAAATGTCTACTTGTGTGATGTCTGTCAAGTGAGGACATAACCTCTGATTTTTTTGCAAGTAATACTGGCCATCCAAGTCTCTATTTTCAAATCAAAGCTTTATTGCTTTTCAGTTGTGTTTTTGCTTGTATTGTCTCGCTTTTGAACAATGTGGCTTATCTTGGCCTAATAGCCCATAATATGAATTTTACTTGATTACTAAGTAAATGCATAGATTGTAAAACTGAAATTAATGCCATTCTTATAGAAAGAGTCAGGAGTTCAGTGCAGGAAGCTGTTTACTGTCTAGCTTGATTACATGTCAGACTGAGTTCAACTGCTGGGCTGCAGTACCGGCCATCTTTCTGAAGTAGCAAGATAGTTTTCGTAGAGCTGTTTCAGCCATGTTTGGGGAAACTAATGCTAGTTATTGACTACCAGTTCTTGGAAGGAACTGAAGACCCACAAAATTGAAATTCATGGCTTTGAAAACTACAATTTCACAATTTTATATCAGTCTGTCGTAGGCTATTTATGTACATCTGTCCATTCCTGTTTTGCTACATCTTTCCTTGGCTCAGGAGTGCTTTCTTGTTTGGGTTTTTTTACATACTAATGCATCTTGTTCAGTGGAGGTTCCTCCTACTGATTCTGTGGTTCTGTGTTCCTTCCATATTTTGCAGACTCTTCCCTTGCTCCTAATTTCCAGCATCACCTGTCTGTCACGTTGTGGTTGTTTTTCTGCCATTTGCTATTTATCTCATATTACTTCACTAGTTCCAAACATGTTAATGTAAAATTTTATATGAAATTTTATACTCTTAGCTTAATCATCACAATTGTAATAAATGCTCATGGTTGTAAACATGCTCAGTTATTGGCAGACCATAAATATTTGCATATTGAATTCCAAGTGTGTGTGCGTGCACATGCATTCGTGTGCATACTGGGGAAGAGAGGTTGTCTATTTTGTTTAGTCCATTTCCAAAAAGGTTTGCAAGATGAAACCTTGTTTCTGTGAGTAAGGTCAAGCTCAGTGTAACGATGTCTGAATCTAAATATCACAAGTAGATAATTGCTGTGGTTTGCATTTCTGTGAAATAAACCACACAATTTACCTTGCATATCTTGCAGAAGTAAACATTGGTGGAAAGGTAATCTCTTACATCTGCTTGGCTGGTCTCTCGTGTGTTGAACTTTTCCGTATTTTATGGCCTCTGTGACTCTGTTAAAAAAGATTTTAATGTGTTCGTGGTTTGGGGTATTTGGTTCCTGTTTAGCTCTTTTGCAGGATCTAGACAGACAGCGCACAAACCAGTTAGATGAAGAGGATTGTTCAGTCTTTGCTTTTTTCATTATTCACACAGGTGAATAGTTCTGTGTTTTTATTACATGTGTTTTGAAAGTATTAATCTGATTTTTCTAATTGAGTGTTGTAAGATTGCCATGCATTGATTGTCTTGGCACTTGACTGCCACAATAATTGGCTGGAATGCCATCTTGAGAAATTTTGTGAAAATGACTGATTACATTTGCTTTACTCCATGTGTAAGTGCTTTTGCAGGTTTAGTGCCATGTTTCTCACTAGTGAATTATCAAGTAGAGAAGCGTTAAGAATGAAATGTAGATACCACATTTTTTCAGTATTTTACTTTTTTTAAATTAACTTCTCCCAGTTTTATGGTGAGGATGTATTTCAGATCAAGTCTAGAAAATGATATTTTGTTAAATGAGTTTAAAATGGTCAGAGTCCTGCTCAAATGTTAGTCCAGTGAAGGGTTTTTTATTGTGTACACCATTAAATATTGTACACAACAACAGCACAAAAATTCTAGCATCAGCATAAGCTTTAGAACCGTGTCTTGTAGTAGGTTAAGTATTTAATGCAACTCTTTATAATAGAGTAAATGTTAATTTTAACACTGGCCCTAATTTTTGTCATTTGAGTTTATTATGCTGAAAAGTCATTGGCTTAATCAGATTTTAACCCAGCAGATGCAGAAAGAAATTTTGCTTTCTTGGACTGGTTCATGGTGAGTTCAGAAGTAGACTCATTATTGTAAATGAGCAAGTCTGCTTTACTGTTTTAAGTTCATATAAAGGTGGGACAGGATGAAACTTAAGTCAGTAAGGAAATAATCAGGATCAGAGTAAGTTATGGAGCTGCAGTTAAGATTTATCATCTTTTTTCTGACTAAATTAAGCAGGTAAGCTACGTAATTCAGATGGAAGAAAGTGATAATTGATTACAGACCTGCTTTACCATTTTCTGAAGTAATTGCAGGCTCTTTGAAGAAAACACTTAGAAATACTTCTAAAAATCTGGCCCACGGAAATGGAAGTGACACTGAATTTGTGGAATAAATTCATCATTTGTAAATGTAAAATACACTTGGATAATCTTTGCTGGTTTCCCCATGAAGTTTTTTGAGTAGTTTTGTTGAGCTGCTAACAAACCAAGAGAATTTTTTTGACTTCTTTATTGGAAAAAAGTAGCTTCAAATCCAAAATATATTAAAAAAACCCAAACCAAAACAAAATAACAAAAAAAAAAACAAAAAAACAAACAAAAACAAAACAAAAAAAAAAACAAACAAACAAAAAAACCACACCGGCATCAAAAGATCACATAGCAAATAAGAAAAATATTCTGTAAGCTACGCAGGCCTTAAGTGAATATATGGAGGTAATGCATATCCTGCTGTCTACTCAGAAAGGACAAAACTGAGTTTGAAGATTTTCCTTTGGTGGAAATTGTCATGTTTTAATGACTATGCAAACAGAGTGAATGTTTTGTTAATGAAATAGTTTAAATTAGTGATTCAAAATGAGATTGACTGCATAATCACAGGTTATTTCTTGTAAATTAAATCAAATATGGATTTGATTTAACATATTTGTATGTTTGTAGAGAGCAGTGCCTACTGTTTTTCTTCAGTTTCCTCTTCGATGCATAGTTATTTACATAATCATGTTTCTTGAAATATTTTAAAAACTTTGCAACCAACAAGACCTTTTATTCATCATAATACTCTGCCTAACACGCGTGCATGATTGCATATACTTTTTGTCTGGGACCTACTCTGGTTTGGTAGGAGATGAGTGTTTGGATAGTTGTCTTCTAAATTTATGAAATTTGAGGCAAAATTCTGATACAGGCAGGTAAAGTATTGTATTAACACTGGACATGGCTTTATGTTGTCTCTTATTGTGTTGAATTTGTTTACTCAAATACTTGAAGAAAGGTCCTGTTGCCAAAAAAACAAATGACCCATGTTTTCACTGATGTCTACAACACAGATCTGGAGTCTTGAGTAGTAACATGTTTAGTTCTGTATAATTTGTGGACTGTCAGTCTTCCTGTTGCAGCTTATTCAGGCACAAAGTAGCATTTTCTGCTTTGCATATTCTGCAAATGTGCTACATATTACTAGAGTTTTATAGTATCCTTGCTCTTTTAAATGCATACCTGGTAATGCTGATACTATGTCTTGTTTGTGCTGTAAGTCTGATAGCTTCTCTTCACACAAATACAATTCTTTAGAAATCTAATACATAACTTCCATATTTTGAGATGTTACATTATTGACCATTTGTAATAATGGAGTATTTGGCTGCAAAAATACTTGTATGGACTTCACATTTCCTGAAATTTATTTTCTTCACAGTCATTTTCCAAGTGTACACTAGACTTTATTGATATTTAGCAGCATAAAGTATCAGGAGACTAATTGCTCACTTCTGATTTGCCTTTAGACATGTGAATGCTTGTGTAGCAAACTATAAATCAGAAGAAAACTTGCTGTGATTTTATGAGGGCCTAATCCAGAGTTCACTGAAGGCAGCAGGAAGTTTCTCTTGATTTTCCTTGAGATCATATTTGAAAGACTGAGTCATAAGAAAACTCAAAAAGTCCACAACTTTTTTGGCTATTTCTTTTCTTATGAGCATTATTTTTATTTGGTAAAGTATGTTACTGTCCGCTTGATGCTGAGTAGCCTCTAGTAATCTTCTAGAATGGATTAATTTTTGGTGTTGGGAAATCATGAATGGCCATTTTGTAGATTGGAGACATAAGTTCAGAACTGAAGAAGTTTCATGAAGCCAGTACTTCTATATTAATATAAGGTTGTGAGTATTTGAAAATGATCCAAATAGACTCTGAACTCAACTTTCAATGTTTTGGGTTTTTGTGTCTGTCAAATACAGTGCTTTCTTATCTCCAAAGATTAAATTTGCCCATTTTGCCTATGTAATATTTATGTATGGACAGGAAACAGAAGTCAGTATCCAGATTTGTTGACCCCTGAGATCTAATATTGACCTGAGTGAGTATTAACTTCTCAGATCAATAAATGCTGTTATTGACCTCAAAGCAAAATCAATAGCAGCTTGTTAATTTGCAAACTATGAGTACAAAAAAACGGTACACATTTTGTTCTTCATTATCACCTATTTATATCTGTATTTTAGCGCCTTCAGTATTTCCGCCTAGAGATCATCATGTCAAAACATTTCAATCCCAGCTGTTAGGAGGTTGGAGAGACAGGCATTATACATTATGGGATAATTGATGAGCAGTACATGTTATTTCCCATATCTCATGAAAATAATACCTTCAACAGTTGCATATGACCTGTGTTGTTTTCCTTTTTTGGGTAGTCCAGGTTGTTTAATTTCATTTTCTCTGGTGCACTTCATCAAAACATTGCATAAAAGTGCTATATTTTAGCTGCCAAAAGAACATTTCTACATGAATAATAAGGGGGATGAAAGACTGACTGCTGGAAAAGAGGAGACTGAAAGTGATCACTATAAAAATCATAATTAATATACAGTAGATTTTTCCTATTTGCATAAGGATGACAGGTTTCTAGGCAAGAATCTGCTTTGCAGCAGGCTGAAGTATAACTGTGACTATATAACAAAGAAAAAAGTTTTAAATTACAAAGTATTGGTGGAGAGGTGTTGTTTTGTATCATAGCTTGTTCCGTATATAAACACCGAAATGTCAGGTTTTGCATAGTATGAAATGCCTAAAAAATGCCTATTGCTGAAATTCAAATGTCATAACAGTTCTTCTGCATGTATATCACTTTCATATTTAAGCTTAAAAACCTCATAAATGATTAATATTACTTTGGCCTTGTTATGATCTGACTGCCAAAAATGGCAGAGGCTGATTTTTATCTGGTCTGGAGAGTAGTGTTTTCATTCACAGAAGGCTGTCAGTCTTTTACAGTCATTATTTCTGATGCATCTGCAAGTGATCTTGGCAAACTGATACCTATGTTTAGAAAATTTTTACTTTGTTAAGTGACAGTGTGAGAGGTATTCACATGCAAAAATCAGGCAGTAGTTTAATTTTTACAGTGACTAAAGTGGCTGAAGGTTTTTTGCCCAGTTGGAAGGCTATATGGTTTGGCCCTTTAATATCATGAGCTCCCAGAACTTCATTTGTGGGTCCTTGTTATCCTCCTGAGAGACAGAGTCAATGATATTATACTCATTCTGCAGATAAGCAGATCAAAGCATAATGAGGTTAAATTCAAAATTTAAAAAAAATAAAAAAGGCAGCATCAAGCTTGATTAATCTCTGAGGTTCATATAAATGAGATCTGGAAGATAGATGTTGATGGTGATTTTGCAGCATCATTACAGAAGTCCTGAATGGTTCGGAAGGGTTGTACTATAATCCTACATACACATCCCAAAGAGTAGGAATAGGTTCCCTGCCTCTCTCTGATCTTTTGAGTTATCTTTGAGTAACCAAGGAGTATGGATCCTTCTACAATAGACTGAAACAGAAGCAATGCAGAAAGATGGCAGGTTTGTGAAGGGTGGAAAGTTCGTAGTTGCACTGCAGTAGGTGAGAGCTCATGTTGGTTTTGCAGTTTAGGATTCTCTCTTTTCAGCCCACGCAGATTGTGGAACAGCATCCAAGCATTCAAAGTGCCAAATTGTCCATGGTGTATCAGAATTTTGGGAGTAGAACTCGGAATAAAGTCTTGGGGCAACCAGGCAAGCTCTTGATTGTGAACTAAATGTGGCTCCTTGATTCTGCAGACCACTTCTTCAACCTGGAAGTTACCTAGTCTGCCCAGGAACACTGTGCTACAGAGGCTGGATCTGAGCATGACTGCAGGTCTCAGGATTACAGGACATGGTACTGGTGACAATTCTTCTGGTGCCATAATGGCTATCTAGCGCCTGGTGAATTTGCTCTTGTCTTTAAGGTGTATGAGAGTTCAAGAAAAAGCCCAGTCTTTTGCTACAAACATCTAATGATTTATTTTCCCTTTTAATATTGTCTGTAATCCCTAGAACTGCTTACTTAACTGATGAGAAGATCTCAGGACTGATAAACCAGGTATATACTGATATACTGTCTAACATCCAAAAGAGAAGAAAATGTAATTCACAGTGTTCTAATTTTTAAAAAGCTTTGTCAAGAATTGTGTTTATGTAGTGTGTCAGAAGCAGTCCAGTTTATAACTATAAAATCACTGAATTGAACTTCTCAATAGATGTCATTGATGGCAGAGTTACTGATTTCCATAATGGAAACGTTTTGAGATTTTGCACTAATGGTCAGTGGGGCACAAGCTACTAATGTTACGAGATGAGATGTTCTGCTTAGCGTCTTTGTGAAATACTTTTAGTCTCCACATTTTGCTTTATTAATGGAATTTTCCATTTGCTTTCTATTTTGGGAAGAAGTCTCTACGTTATTAAAGTACATAAAATGTTTGATGCCATAAAATGGATCTATTTTAGTTTGATAAACTAGAAATATGCTGCGCTGTGAGGGTCATAGCTTATATTGCATACTGTTAGTACTTTTTCATTTTTCTATATTAGGAGATTAGTGAAAAATAAGCTCTATCAATTAAGTTTTATTGCAAAATTATCTTCAGATGTACAGCAGTGAAGATGATATTGAGTGATAACACTAGAGTGGATTTTGTATAAAGCAATTACAGCTTGAAAACCACAATCTGAATGAAAATATTGCTCAGGGTTTTTTCATAATCTAGCATTCATGCAAAAAAAAAAAATCTTCCTTTGGGAACTGCTTAAATTACCTCTATTAAACACAAAACATTCCTAAGGTGTTCATATATGCTATTGACTGAAAAAGTACTTCACTGATACCTGGTTTCACTGCTCATGCTTTGGCAGATCTGTAAGGTACATGCAAGGGTGTATGGTTCCACTTCTTAAGATGTTTCTCTGTTTATAATATTGCCATATTTTCCTAAAGATATTACTTTGTTTATATGAATAATGGAGTTCTTAATTGAGACATGATGGCACTTCAGTGCCATGAAATTTTTTGCATTCCTTAAAGCAGTGATTTACCCTCTGAGAAAAAGCAAGCCTTTTTTTACATTATAATGTAATGCATATAACTACATATGTTTCCTTGACACATTATTCTGGAGTTGAATGCATTGAGCTTTGCAAAATGAATATGAAGAACTTAAGAAGTGAATTGTTTAATTCTGCTCATAATGAATGAAATCTGTCTGAACCCACTAATCATTCCTATTGTAGTGTTCCTTTCTGCTATCCTACCTGCTGTTGGGACAGCCAGCCCCTCAAAACACGTAACGGATTTTGTTAATTTAGAAAAACAAATCAAATTGTTCAGGAGATAGTTCAGTCCCTATTTATGGCATAGGGAATTTTGCGCATAGCTATTTGCTTTGGAATAACATACTTCAAAATGTTTTATTGAGTGAACATACAAGAGAAGTAGCTCTGTAAAACACCCAATTTGGAATAAACTGAGCAGTACCTGAAGGAGGGTCAAATAATTTCAGAGGTGTACCAGTTGTACTCCATTGTTTCATTTGTAGATGGATAGTTTGTGTCTGACCAGTGATGCCAGCATGAATCAAGACAATTGAGTCAAGTGGTTACAGGTTTCCATCCTTTCAAATTGATCAAATTGAAACAGCCCATTAAGAATTGATTTAAATCAGTTTAGATAAGCTCAGTCTCTTAGTCCTGGCCCTTGAGGCTTTGGCTACTGAAAGTTCACTTGAAGCTGGACGTATACCAGCTCCACAGGCCATCAACTTTATTAGTGTGGAGATAAGCTGATTAGATCTTGTCAATCAAAGGTGCCAATATCTCAATTGAGTGTCTCTCCCAGTCTTTCCTTCTTTGTTGGCCACTTCAATGCCTTAATAAAAAAGAGAGAGAGAGAGAGAGCAAGCAAGAGAGAGATGTGTGTGTGCATCCCCCTGGTTGTCACCAAGCAGGGTGCAAGGCTACTGTGATGATGTGATGACTATATTAAAGGAGACATCAATTTGTTTTAAAGTGTTTTGATTTTTTATGGTGGCATTAAGAGAGAGAACATTGTGGTTGCAGCTTTACTAGAAAGCAAAGAGTTCTAGAAGGAAAGGGGCAAAAAAAAAGTGTTTCTTTGAAACCTACCGGGTCTTTGAGTCTTGCTGTGCCAATGGGCACTTAAGTGCTCCTGTAACTGGCATACTCTGATCCACCACCAGCTTAGCAACTATTCTTCTGTCCAAATTATTCACTTACATAAAATGAAAAGATTTGTGGATGTTTAATCCTTGTAGAAGTAATTTTAAATATTTGTCAAATACAACCTGTTGGGGAAATGTTTGGTTATGACAGTAAGGAGCATGAATTATTGTAACAGTCTAGGAAATTGCAGCATGAAATAAGGTCAGCTCAGAACATACGCAGTGACCCTCTCTGAAAATGAAGCTGTGCATGCACTAAATAAATGCATACACGTATTTGCATCTCTGTAGAGGAAAAAACAGACAAACAGAACATCAGCTGTAAAAATCTAATAGTGCAGTGTTTCAGGTTTAGGCTTCATCATATAGATAAAAATGGTATAGAGGATAACTGGGCTTTTGTTCTTCACATCTGAAGTTTGCTCACACCATGCCTCCCTCATACTTCAAATGCAAACAACAGAAGCCCGTCCTTTTCTTCCATCACCCTACACTCACCACCCAATGAAGGCCGGAGCTACAGTGCTGCAGGACTATATTGCCACACTGGATTATCTCTTTATCAGTTATTCTTCACTCCACTGTATCAATTTTCTGCTAACCAATCAGACACTCCTCTTAGAAAAGACTGTTTAACTATTTCTTCTAGATAAATGTATTTACAGCTACCACCAATCCACGCAGGCAACTCATGTGCTGCATGTCATGAGGATTGAAAGGGAATTACTTGCTCCTTCTGGGACACTTCAAGTGTGTCCCCTCTAGTTAATGCTTCTATTTGGGGATATTCCAGTAAAAATAAATCTGTTAATTGTGTGAAGATCTTAGTTATTCACTCAGGTATTGGAGTTCAGCTATAACTATGGCTTATGTTACAAACTGCAACACTGTGTATATACATAGAATGGAAAGATGCTCTTTTCTAATCTCACCTTGTTTCCTGCCAGTTTTTCTTGCCAGCTCCCTGTTCAGTCTGCGTGTGGAGGGGAATAGCCAATTTTAGCGCAAGGAGGATATCACCACAGTAAGCTGTCCACATTATTCAAGTAGGAGTTTTTATTTGCTATTCCCAAAAAAAGATTAGAAGTTCCAAGCATGTTTAAAGACATTTACATAGGAAGAAATTGTAGGGGAGAATAGGCACCTTGGAGCTAATTAGAATTCCTCTGTGTTTGGATGGGGTTGTTGAGCTGTATTTCTTTCTCTGTTTAATGCACTGATAACAGCACTTAACGCTGCAGTTACAGTCAATCAGAAGCAAATGCTTTTTTTGTGAAATCATTGAAGGAAATCTATCTGGCAGGCCACTAATCAAATGATAGACCTTTTTCCTCCAGCTACTTCTCATATTGGAATCACTAACTCATTGTTTAAAATCTTATTTTGAAGGCTGCGAAGAAATATGTTGGAGTTCCAACTTGCCCTTTGATTGATCTGCCTCACCTACATGAGTCATATTTTTTCAAACTGATGTATGTTTCTAATGCAGTCGTCTTTGAAAACTCATTTTTTTTTTACTGATATTGAGTGTAACTGTGCATCATGAAACTGAATCAGTGGTACAAAACCCATGGTGATAATGCTTGATGATAATCTAGAATTTTGTGATAGGATTGGATGGTATGGTCGTGGCTTCCAGGATAATTTTTACATTATTAAAAATTGGGTGTGCATGACTCGAAATTATAGATAGATGGAATATGTGTTTTGTCTTGGCAATTCTGAGAGCGTTAAACAACATTTTTATATCTTCCTTCAGTCAAGTAGGAAGTGAAGGAGCTGAGCTCCATCTTGATGGCTGAGTCTAATATAGTTTTATTGCTGTGTTTATTTCAGCAAAGCCTTCAGTTAATATCTACACTCAGCTCAGTGTAAGGCCATAGATGACAGTAAACACAATTTCTAGAAAGATGCATTAACCAAATAAGCAGGGATTTTTGGTAAGTTTTTACTTCAGGAATATAACTCCTACTGAAGTTATTTGAAGTTTGCATCATACTGTACTGTATTTGGGGATGAGTGCGCCTAATGAAAATTATATATGCTTGTAAACATCCTTCCATTGTTATTTAATAAAAGCAAATCTAGAACATTGCCGGAAGGACTTGTGTGTTAAGGCTCTCTTTGACAGCAGATTTACAATGCTCTCATTGAAAGTGCTTAAAAGTCAGTTAGGAGGTTCTGTAACTTTGAGGCCAACATCTTGAGGGAATGGTTTCAATATAGTAACTTGGTTTTAGACATAAATAAAAAGCTGGCAGTGCATAGGGTTTATTTGTTTGTTTGTTTTTTCCTTTGGAATTTTTATTGTAAAGCAATCGAGAAACCCGTTCAGTTTATTTCATTGTTATAGCTTAGATGTGTAAGCTTGAAAATATCTTCATCAGTAGACTCTTTTTCCATTGTGTTTGTTTCTTTTTTTATGTTAAGAAAAAAGACTTTGTATCACTGGTTCTATCATCAGCTAATGAATGTGTTTCAGTGAGGTAATGTAAAGTAAGAAAACAAGAAGGGGAATGTTCTCCATGTATTCTGTTCACAAAGTTCCCCAAGCCATCGTCTAGCGAAGATATTTACAGACTATGTATGTGCTGATTAATGTACAGAGGTATTATGCTAGAGGCCAGGTTGAAGGTATCTCTGTGAACTCTGAAACACAGAAGAAAATATGGTTTTAGTATTTAAAAAAACCCTGAACCAACCACTATTTTATGTTCTTCCTTGGAGGTTAGTCTAGCTTCAAGCATTAGAGGGCCACAAGCATCCATTTTCCCTGTTTACCCTGCAGCTTGCCAGATTTCTAACCAGGGAGGAATGTAAGTGAATATTGGAAACTAAAGTTGCAATTGCCTAAGCTTTCTTTTCAGAAGACTCTTGGTTTTAACGAATTTGACAGAACATGTAGTTCAGAAAAAGTCCTCACTTTTTCACTTTTTAAAATCATATTCTTGAATTGCGAAGTAGCACAACTCTTCTGCTTTTAGAATAATATTCAGATGTCTTTGATCTCTACATTTGGGGAATTCTTATTAGCTTAAATACAATCGCTTGCCAGAAAAGTCCTACAAGGAGGGAGGTTTTTTCTTAAATGGGGAAGAAAAAAAATAAACCAGGAAAAAACAAAAAAGAGAGAGAGAAAAAAAATCTCTTCCTGTTTCTTCCCTGAGGCTGAACTGTTTATCACTCCATCCTTGTTCGATAGAAGTGAATTTTATAATAAAATTTTCCCTAATCGGGCTCTGTCAGTGAGGTGTCTTATCATGGGGAGGAAAATGACACCGATCCTATCGAAAAACAGAGACTATGTCACAGTGTCCGCAATCACAGCTACTCAGCTTCCATATCTACCTTCTCCACAAACACCAAGCACTGCTTTTTCATAAGAACATCAAAACCCAGCAAAGTCATTAAAATTGCACCCGCGTAGAGTTGCAGGGATCAGCCACACTAGCGCAAAATGGGATGTGGGAAAACAGACTCTCTAAATGTGCTAATTCCATTGTCACGTGTTTACGGCTTAATTTTAATCAGTTAAAAAAGCCACACATTGCAATAAATTGGCATTATCTTCTGTGACACCAGAGGACACAGTTGGTTCAAGGATTTAGAGGGTCGCTGGCAACAGTATATAGTGTTACAGACAAAGTATTTTTACGCTTGAACTACAGTAGCTAAGGTGCAATCCCCAGTTAAGACTGCAAACAAAGACTATAACCCACACAGTACTAAGTTCAACATGCAGACCACCTTCAGCCTGGAGACAGTGTAGAATGCTAAACTGAATATTGCTGAAGAACATTTTCTAATTTAATGGTTAAAGGTAATTTGTTGGCCAGTGTAATTGAGGTTGCAGTTCAGTAGTGTTCTCTCATGTGTCCTGTACCATAATGAAGAAAGATCTACTGGAAAAATCCCTTTGCTGTATTTGCACTCAGTTTCTAAACTGATGGTGCGTGTTTACATTGTGCCATTAAATTTCTTCCTAAAAACCGTGCATTACATTTTCTACTCACAGGAAATGCAATTTCTCAGGTAAATCAGACGATGTGAACTGAAATGTCATAGTAGTAATACTGCTGCTTCCAATGAAAGGTTTATGGGAAGTTTAAGTTTTTCTAATTAGGTAGTATCACAGTTCACATTAGAATTGTACATGGTATCTGTCTTTACTCCTCCCATTTTCTTTCTTTTCCTTTCCTCCCTCCCCTTTAGGCTTGTTCTTTCACTTGAATGTGTCTGATCAAAATGTTTATAAGCAGCAGGAGAATTATTTTCTGTAGAGCAGTATGATCTAACTAATAAACATCCATTTCAATAAAACCATGTCTATAAAAGTTGTCTAGTTTTATTTCAATGGATCAAACATGAAAAGTATGTGCGACCAGTTAAATTCTAGAATGAGTGAGCAGAAAGCAACCAAAGGAATAGTTGGAATTTAACTTTTACTGAATAAGCTGCTCCTTTCAGGATGTGAGCATGTGCATAGCCAAACACAAATGTCTGTTTGAAGCAGCACTAAAAGAGCACTGCTAAATAAGCACACAGAGTCGTTACTGTGAAAAACAAGATGTGCTTAGTGTAGGATGCAGGTCATCCCTCTTCTGCTTCCAACTTTTGATATTTTGGCTTGGACAATTTAGTGCCAAGTAGGTAGTGTATCATTTCCATGTGTTCTAAGCCCCATAAGCTCTTCAAAAATAAACAGGAAAATGGCCAAAGAAACTATTAACACTCAGCGATGAATAGCATTAGCAAATAAAGTGAAATTAGTATATGGATCTCTCTTGCATATAAAGAAATAGGAGCATTTGACCTATTTGGAAACAAACCTGCAGAATTATTTCAGGTGGAAAACAAAGGGGCAACTGTATCTGAGCTTGAGTTAAATCCAGGATTTTTCATTAATTGCTGTTAATAAAAATAAAAGATGCTAGCAATGAAAAAAAAAATTTTTGCTTAAATATATAGAAAAGGTTTTCTGCTCTAAAAATTAGCTTACGCATGAATGATGCCCTGAAACACTTTATGGTCTGTTTTTTCTGAATTTAACATTTATTTCTGTGCTTGCAATTTTCCGTATTTGGGTCTGTAACAAGATGCAAGCTGTGTTTTTCGCACTTCTTACCTGTTTTAACAGCTTGAGTAAATATGCAGGGTCATTTTATTGGAATAATAGAAAAAAAGAATTGAGTGTCAATATAAAACACTGTTCTCTTCTGTGTCTGGATTAGCAGCCAACTCTGCATGACAAAAAAAAAAAAAAAGACTTCTTTATGGCGGTATACTTGGCTTTATAAAGACCATTATGACTTTGTTCTCTAAACCAAAATACAAGCATCTAATTGTTCAAAAGATCTCACTTGAGAGTTTTGCCACTACATTTCTATGGATATGTGCTTCTATTCTGTTGGGAAGAGTGACAAGCCAATTGAAAAAAATAACAAAGAAATGCTTTTTATTATGGTTTAAAATCTGGCAAATTAGCTAGGGCAGTGTTTCTTTAAACAAACTCTGCTGCTTGCAGGTTTCCCAAGTTGAGACCCCCCTTAGGTTGTTCTACTCACTGCTAACATGTGATACAGGTCATGACATATTATAGCCAGGTTTCGGACATCTACTTTGAATGAACTAACTGATATTTGTCTGGTATGCAAATTATTATCCAGTTCTTCAGAGGTGTGAGCTGGACAGTGTCTTTCCTTTTCTCTCCTTCTCTCTCTCAAAACTCCCCAATTTTTCCAATCCACACTTAGGTCCTATGTTGTAACTGGTTTGTGATTGTACTTACGTGGAATTACTGAATTTGGTTGCTTTGAAGTGAGTGAGGGTTGGGTTGGGTAAGTGGGAGAACAAGTTCATGTTAGATGCATATATAAGAGGAGAGTATTTCTTGGTCCTTATATTTGCATGCTTCTGCGCTAAAATTATTAGCTTACAGCTATAAGCTAAAATTTACTTGTTACTTACTAGTGTAGTAAAATATTTTACACTGACTATATCACTTTGAAAACAAAAGTGTATATCTAGGTATGTATTTTGTCTCTGAAAAGAACACAAACCAAACAATATTAATGTATCCAAATGTGCATTTTAAAGGTTGTGAGGTTAAACTGTATTCCTTATTTATTTTTACATTCTGCAGTATCTTTTTAATGAAGGAGGGGTGAGAATCATTGTTTCAGATCTAGTCTTACAGAGCAATATTGAAATAGAGGATGCTTACTTATTAACTCTGCGCAGAATCACTTGAATTTCATGTTTTATGTTGTGGATAATTTCATTGAATTAGATCTACGAGTACTCATTTTGTACTAAAATAGTCTCCCATTTGTGCAGCTCGTCGATTTTTAAATTGTAGGTATGTTCGCTTATCTAAATGCAACAAAACCAGAGGGCTGGCACTCATTTATGAAACTATAAAGTTCTTGTGTTATACTTTTGCACACATAGGCTGCGCCATTGAGCCACCAGTCCGATAAAACTGTTTTCTTACTTGATATTGTGTGATGGGTGGAACTAAAGATGTACTTAGCAGAACTGGATATCAGCATCTTTTTGTGTTTGTTACTATAATGGAATTTGGGGGAAACGCAGCGTATTTCTCTGTACCTACTTGTAACGTTAGTCAGTGTCTTACAAGTTTGACCCTATTAGATTTTCTTGTATCCTTAAATATGCTGTAGTTACTTTTTAATACAGCGCTTACAACAGTTATTTGTTCTTGTCAAATGTATATCAATCTCCTATTAAATATTTGTCTGCTTACCAAGGATATTAATAACAAAGTTGCCAAAAAAGCATCTTACTGTATTTGAGGAAGAGTTAAAAATACAGTGTTAATAACAGGCAAGTAGTTAAAAGGTGGTTTTCCTGATTTAAACTTAATTCATTTCAAAAAGGTCTGTTATTGTAATCGAAATAACTTTTACAAAAAGTGTAAAGATACTTCAAAATGCAGAAATGTTTGTATGTGTGTGTATATATACACACACACATATATGCACATGCTTTTAATTTAGGTATTGAATTTTATCCATACTGTAAGATCAACCAATTAACCTTTCTATCTGTGAAAGGGAGTTTAGAACTCAAAGTGAATATTATTGCTGCTCATCTATTTGAAGATGTAAAATGTCCTGTAAGACTAGGCAAAAGATTATTCTGTTCTGCTTAATTTGTAATACACATTAGTAATACATTTGCATAAACACTAACCACATCTAATATGGGGGGAGGGGGTGGGATCTCTGAGCAGTGTGTTTGGTATTTTTAGTTTCCTGGGGTTTTGTTGTCTTTCAGTGTTAGATATTTGATATTTTTTACTTTTTGAACCAGGGTACAGTGCATGAAAAACGTAAGCACATTTGAATGAAACTAACAGTCACTTCATGATATGAAGGTATTAGAAAAAGAGGGAATTACCTTCTCTAATGGAGCTATCAAACCTTCACTTAATAACTGATCAGTGAGATAAACTTCATACTGCGTAGATCTATGATATAGTGTTAAAGATGCTGTATCTCTTTCAGAAAACCTTTTATTTAGAAACATGTGTGTTTTATTTCTAAGTGCCAGTTTGTTTTATGCAGATAGTCTCTGTTTTTTCTGACTGTTGTCGTTATAACTGGTTTCGCATGTGGCTCTGTGTGTGTGTTCTGTTCATGAAGCTTCGTGTTGAAAATAGGTTTTGTGGGGGGGATACATATGATCATCATTTGCATCTTTAAAATCCTGGTTTGTGTTACTGTGGCCCGTTGTTCTTTCTTGTGATTGTGGATTCAGGATCCAGCTTACCTGAAACACAAATCCTGTTTGGCCCTGATAAGATCACTTCTTCTGAAGCAGACTTCATTTGTAAATGGTCATTTTCAAAACTCTTTATTATTAATTTTAAATGTTAGAACACTCTAATTTAATTCTATTTTAATGTGATTCTACCAGGATATTATTTTGCCATGTTTATAAGTTCATAGGTAGTGATGTCGTAGTTTTTCATTACCAATGTATAATGATGTAGTCTGAAAATGTGCTGCCACTTAAACGTGTATGTACTTCATTTGTTTAGGAGAAATATGTCTGTATTCACTAAATACATAGCAGAAGTTACAGTATAAAGACCAATAGACAGAGTCATTTATTTTTGAAGCATACCTACCTTGTATATATAAAATAATTACAAAGTAATCAGAAACTCCTCCTTGTTTTCTAGTATGTTGAAGGGATGTTCTTTATATATGGTACAGTGGCATGGGCAAGGTTTATTTTATGCCAGTGCAGCTGTAGTTAGGAAATCTGCAGTGTCTGCATCTTGTGTGTATGTATAATTCAGTCTGGCAGATCTTTGGCCTTGTAATTATTCTTGCTATGTATTTATTACCTTGTAACTTCTATTACCAT
This sequence comes from Psilopsiagon aymara, assembly GCA_024733675.1. Classification (NCBI taxonomy): domain Eukaryota; kingdom Metazoa; phylum Chordata; class Aves; order Psittaciformes; family Psittacidae; genus Psilopsiagon; species Psilopsiagon aymara. The sequence continues at coordinate 8,828 of JANRGW010004913.1, read as the reverse complement.
AGTACTAAGGATCCATGTCTTGGATGAAGGCTGGAATTATTTGCTATGTTGATATGGGGAAAAAATACTTCCTCTTCCAAAAAAGCTAGCAATCAAACAGGGAAGATGAGTGAGGATTAACAGGGTGAAAAGGAAAAGAAGAGCAGTGATGATTAACATCCAGCATAGGGATCTTGTTGCAGCTATGGCCTACATATTATAAGATTTGGGCAGTGTTTTTTTCCTCTTGCAGACTTTATGGTAGTAGAGTTTTAACAGAGGAATCAAGAAAGTTCATAGGGAGAAACGGTAATTGTAAACACAATAGAAAGATAACTGTAGGTAGGTCTGGAAATCCTCCTGACTCTGATAAGCAGTGAGAGGGAGGAAGAGGAGTTATTTGCTTGCAGGTTTGAGTGGTGAAAAGTTGATCTCCTTGGCCAGTCATATGTATTTGCCAAGAGGTTGACAGATAAACTGAATAAAAATTGGTAAAGTGCAATTGGTGTGGCCTTGAAAATGAAGATGAGCAACTGAAATTTGACATGGGAGAGGAATGGAAACTGGAGGCAGAAGTGAAGGAAGTAGAGGGAAGTGCTGCAAAGAGGTGTCTAAGTTGCCCAAACCATTGACTAGAAAAAGATTACTTTTCTTAAGGCCAGGGAAGAGATTATTTGAACAATCAAAGCAAAAGGTAATGAAAGCCTAAACAGGAGATTTGCATACCAGTTGATAGAAGAGTCTCTATCTCAGTGTTACCTATAAAGAACCTACAAGATTTTACACCTAGTCTGGTAAAAGGAACCTGAAGATTAAGTTTAAACAATGCAGAGACAGCAATGGTACCATGGGAAGAGAGAAAGGAAGTAACAGACAGAGTTGAGGATGGTAGAAAGTTAAAGAAAGACTCTGTTCTAATTATGTTAAGCTTTAACCAAAGGCTGGATATGTTCAGGTATAAGAGAGAAGTCTTCCTAGATCATGTCTTTTTTGATTAAAACTATATTCAGCTATTGATAGTCTCATTTAATTCTGATGTCAGATAAGTGCTAAACATAATAAATCAGGAGGCTAGAACAAAACTGGGTAGCCCATATTTAATGTGAATACCTTTGTCTGCCTTATGCAGTATGCTAGTAGTGTAAAGTAGACAGGTCAAACTAAAATTACAGTTTATTCTCCAGTACAATTCTTAAGTAGTGCTCAGGAAGTCATAAAGAAACCCCTGCTAGTTTGTGATCATTTTAATAGGGGGATGCCTTATTCTAATGAAATCTTTGTAAAATGAGGCACCTTTTTTTTTCAGACCTGAGAGTGGGCTTGTGTTCCAAATCATTGTCTGTCATTTCAAACTGTATCTGAGAAGAGTTTCAGCACCTCTGCAAACTTTTTCATTTTGAGGGAGCTAGTTTGGTAACAAGGCAAAAATGTGCAGTTGTGGTTCTGGTATGGTAGCTGAAGTATAATGATTGATTCTGAAGTTGGCATTGCCCAGGGGTGACAATGAGGATGGTTTACATTAGATTTTGTAGAATGATAAAAAAAAGTCCGTTAAGATTTTGATAGGGTATTTATTAAAGTGTTTTATTTTGTTTTAAATAGCTTGTGGTAGCAATGATGTGTACATGCTGCAAAAAGATTTATGTAGCAAGTGGTCTCATTTCTTTCTTAAGAATTTGATTTCAGGTCCTGTGAATGAAGAAGTTTGCCTGCACCACACTGTGCCTGCTTAATCCAGATTAAGGGTTCCAGGTTAAGGGTTCCAGATTTCTTAGTATTTGTGTGCTATTCCTAGGGGCCTTAATGAAAAGGCTGGATTTGCACTCTAGATTCAGGTTCAGCATTATCTATTTAATGTTCTCCATGACTGTTGTCTTGCCTGTGCCCTAGAAAAAGAGAGTAATTTGGTAAGTCTGCATTTGCACGTATCTCTGAAGAGGAGAGAGGAACTGCTGCTGTACCTGATGGAGGGATATGATTAGATATTGCCACAGTTCATAAATTCATAAGCTTTAAGGATGAAGGACTGTTAAATCATCATTTCACCTACTGTAAAAAAAGAAAACTATTGAATCTCACCTAATTATTTCAGCATTTAACCCAGTAAGCTGTATGCATGAAAATGTCTTGTCCGGATTGGTTTGAAGGTGTCAAGAGATGGGGTGGTCACCTCTTTCCTTAGTAATCATTCCAATAATTGAATCCATCTGCATTTAAAGGAGTAGGAGATCCTATTACTAACGTGAGTTTGCCTGGCTTCAGGGTTCAGTCCCAAATCCTTCATATTCCCTTTCCTGACATAGACTGCATTAGGAAGTGGAACCTTCTGCCATGAAAATATTTAGAACCATAGCTAAACTTTCCAGTTTTATTATGATAACTGAATTCCTTAAATCTCTTGTTGTAAAATAAGGTTCTTTGCACCCAATTTATAAATCTTTTCTGCAGCCCTTCTCTATACTCTTCAGTTATTCAAAACCCTTTTTTAAAAAAGGAGAAGTAAGGCACTTTCAATTCAGTTTGGTGTTGTATTTCAGGGGAGTATGATTCACAGGTGATTCACAAAGATTATGCAGGACATCATGAGGCAGCTTCTCTGTTGCTTTGATGTTTCATGTCTGCAGAGTTATCACAGTATGTCATACTAACTCTGGTTTACTTTCTTCACCTAAGTATAGAAAATATGGTAAAGACTCAGGAGTAAGATAAGGTCTCCTGAGCACCCATGTTTTATGTTTTCCTCCTCCTAAATATGCAGTTCTTTCAGCTGAGATCAACAGAAGTGTAAGTCATATTTCCAGGAATTATAAAATCTCCAGTGGACTAGAAAAGTTGGTCCATGAGTTGTAACCCCAGTCTGACACTTCTCTCTTGTGCTAGTGATGTTAACATCTTCACTGCACCCTTAGTGTCGACTAAAGAAGGTAAACCCCTCATCTGATTCACACCTTTACAATACCCTTTCTCCACAAATCCATACTGCAGTCATGGAGTCTGTCAAGTAACTGCAACTCCATGTCTCAGGTAGGTTGATATTTTTTCTTGTCTATGAATTCCTGATCCCTGCTAGCTTTCTTTATTATGATTTGATGGTGATGTTAGAGTTTTATAATGGGAAGTGGCCTAGAGGGCACTTGCTTCAAAGTAGCTCACCTACTTTCTCAAGAGTGTTACACTGTGTCCCTCTGGCAGAAGTAAGTGTTGGAATCCAAATTTTTTTTCACCTATGTGAAAGATTAACATTTATGCTGCATACTGTGAGTTATAGGGGTTTGTTGAGTTATAGGGGTTTTTTGTTTTCTGAAGCTGGAGCATCCTGAAGCATATCCTGTTTGGAAACTTAGCAAGTACAGTGTGCAAGGTGGAAGAATGGGGTGACAAGGTAGGACACAATATATTTCCTTTCAACTGCATCTAATTTTTGTCACATTGAGAAACAATGCCAGACTCACAGCAGAAATAAAACTGTGTACAAATACAACTGCACTTAGTTGCAGCAATTGCAATGGGTGTTTTAGGGCCAGAAATGATGGTCCAATTATCAACAAAAAATAGGCATGTAGGTAACATTGTCTTGATCAGAAGAGTCATTTCACATAGGGAAGTTGAGCATAGGGAACAGGTTAACAAAAATAGTGACGGAGATTGGATCCAGCTTCCCCTGCAATGCATGAAGAGGCAAGTTGTTTTCTGTTTATTATTTTTTTATTTCTATTTTCTGTCTTGCCCCTGCTGTCAAAGTCAAAAGAAAGCTCTTATTGAGAAGAGTGTGGCTGATTTCAGCCAGTGTGTGGCCTCACCAGCCTGCAGCCTCACCAGCCTGCAGGATCAGGGAACTTGAAATTCAGCTGCTCCGCCGCCTCCATTTTTGATTCTGTCTTGGTTTGCACATAGTGCAGCTAGCAAAATGATTGCATTATTGCCTGTTTGTCAGCCACACAATATTGTTTCATGGAATTTAATCTGTGATAGATAAAATAAAAATAACTTTACTTCTACATTCACAGCCTTGTAAATGTAGTGCACCTACCCTGGGTCAGGCTGCTTCCATCCACTTCAGCTTGCTTGCTTCAGGCAGGGCATGACTGGCAAGAAAGTATGCAAAGCTCTGTCTGGGTTACGTTACCTGCCCCACATGAAAATTACATGCCAGGTCTTTAATAGATCAGAATTTTCTTAAACTCTGGAATATGGTGTTTCAGAAAGACAAGAACCTGTATTAGCAGTTTAGCTGTATTAGCAGCTAAACTAGCACTGTATCGTGATGAGATTTCTCAGGCCATCTCACGTTTCTGTAAGCTAGAACAACCATCTGTGTTTTTACAATACCATGTGAAGCTAAAAAGGGCTTAGCTTTGGATTTCCATTTTTAAATGAAGCAAAAAGAAAACAATTTTATCCATCAGGACTTGTTTCAGTTCCTTTCTGTTTATCCAGAGATGCTTGGTCATGTGAATTAAGCAGGGAAGATTCTTAACTAAGGATAGCTGGCGCAGTTTCCATTTTTCTTCACTTCAGGTATTACATTGCTAGTGTGTGAAATTTTGTGTGTTTTATTTCTGTGCCTTGCACTGAAGAAATCCAAACTGTGTTGATAAGGCTGTCGGTGCCTTCATTATCAGGTTGGGTTTTGGAACCCATTTTGCTACTATGTGACCTTTTATACCAGTCAGTAAAGTCAGTGGATTTGTGCTGGTGTTCAAGTTGAGTAACCCAGTAATGAGTGAGGCCCCAGAAAACAGCAGACAGCAACCTATCAGTATATTTATCACTTTTAAAAGGTTATGGCAGCTTCCATTAGCGTATGTAAAGAAGTTTCTTCTTGGTTCAGTTAAACTTTGCTAAAACATTTGATTTTGTGTGTGAATCATGTAATCAGGATCTCACCACATTTTTATATTCAGTTTCTACTGAAAAACTGCTTTAAATTGCTGCATTCTTAGAATTTATATCCCACAATGCTTCCTTATGCTTTGCTCACCCATTGGGGTTTCTCAAGGGATGTCAGAAGAGTGTGTTCTGGTGTATCCTTCATGTCAATGTTGAGGCACAGCTTGGTGAGCTAAAGGCTGGGGAGTAGCCTCAGCTGCATTCTCATAGGTGAACATTTTCTGAAACCACAGCTATTAGTCTTCCTATATTAATGTATCAGTATATGTGCACGTATTCACAGTATCAGGGATGTGGTAGCACTCAGGTTTGTTGTCCTAAATGCTTCATTTCTTGTCTGGAGTCCCCGCAGTTCAATCTTTCAGTCCTGTGCATTTAGCAGCCATTCAGGCTCTGTGCAGCATTTACACATATATTATGTAAAATAAAATAATAAAAAAAATACATTATTAAGACTGGGGGGTGGGCTGTGAATGGATTATTACAATTTGCCTATCATGGTAATGACACCTGTTAGAGGTGTGATACAAAAGGCAGTGACAGGCAGTGTAATTTAGTAATCGTAGCTATTGTGCTGTATAGCTGGTCAGTTCACCAGGCAAGTACAAAGAAACCAGTGTTAAGGCTAAGTAGGGGTGGGTAGGCTTTATAGAGAGAGCTAGTGCTTTACTGAAAGAAACTTTTGGTGGAGGGCTAACTCCCCGGGGGAAGGAGTTAGAATGGGTTGAAAAGAATGAACAAAAGTGTAAAAATGGTGCAGGTTTTCCTGTTTCAGCTGTTAAAGTGACAGGGGACTTCTGGTGATGAGCATGGCTTGCTCTGCTGGCCAAAGGAGGGCAGAGGGGAAGAGGGAAGCGTTTTGAAAGGCAGAATTGAGGTAAGCCCAGGCTGGCGGTTGTCTCTTTCTCCATCTTGCTGACTATCATGGTTGGGTTTGGCAAAATTGTTTTGCTATCAAGGTAGTGATAGATGGGTAACAGGGTCAGAAGATAAGATTGAGAGGTCGCGAGAAGCCACTGCTGGCAATCATAAACCCATGCCCCGGACATATCTGCACATGCATATATGATTTAATATGGCAGATCTGCCAACTGCTAATATTTGAAGAGTTAGCTACAGTCTGAAAAGTCAACCATCTTCAGTGGCTTCTTTCCTCATCTATAGAAGCCATAGTGTTCATGGAGGCTTTACATATTAGAGATAAAGGAGCTAAAGGTACAAGGATAATTTGTTACTAGTTCCTTTGTAAATGCATTTGTTTTGTAAGCTGTTTGGAGTGCAGACCTCATCTTCTATACCTTGGGCACAGAGGAGTGAATACTCAATACTTACTTAATCCCAAATATAATTTTTTTCAATCATTTTGTGAGCCAGATTGCAGCACAAAGACTATACAAATTAATATTTTCCCTGATGCAGTATCCCTGTAGGCCCCAACAGCCTATGTAAAATGCATAGCCATTAATTAAATTTCTGTTCTGTATTTATGAGAATGATAAAGCGCTTATAAACTTCTTCTACCAGACCTATCTTTCTTTTTTAGTACTTTAAGATTATCTTTATCTCTCCTCTCTCCATCCTCCATCTGGATATTTGATTTTCCACACAGCATATTGGTCTTTCTTCCCAAGAACCTGTAATTATTGAACAAATTGTTGTCACAATGAAGAACCTGTTAGACATTTATGAAGATGCATTAGAAAACAATAGTCTTGAAAGATAAGAAGTGGACACAGCCCTGAAACATATTAAGGCCAGATTGACTCATTTAGCAGCTTTAAGAGAACAAGGAAGTAGCCTGAAGTTAACAAAGGTCTGCACAGCAGGGCATTTATGCTAGCAAATACTAATTCACATTTGCTAAACAGTATAAACAGATTTGCAGGCAACACCAGGCATCCCATTTAAAGGGATTAGGTGTGCCATTTACCTATTGTCAGGGCTGAGGAATGTGGGGTGCTCAATATGCTCCTTGCAATTAGCCCAATTAGGCAGGCACGCCCTTTGTGCAAAGCCAGTTACAGGGCACTTAATCCATTGATTGGGAAGGTAATATTCCTCTTTTGAATTTAGAAGCTTGTCCCGTGGTGTTACTTGCATCTTTGCTGATTCCACACCTAAGCCTTAAAGTGGCCACACATCCTGTGTCAGCCATCCCTTTGGTAATGTATTTGGTCTTTTTAAACTGTGCAAACTGGCATATTGACTTTGTTGCAGTCAGCTGATGGAATGCTGCAAGAGGAAGGGAATACCACCCACAAAACCAAGTGTTAATAAGTGGGCCATCCCCGTTGTCTAATGATAAGTGCAGGGTGATGCTTGTTTATATTCAAAGTGCCCTTACTAGTAACTGGGTTTTTTCCCAGCAAGAGTTAAGAACACAGCAGAAGATTCACGTGATATACATGCTATTATCACTGATTTCTGTAGGAAGTGATTTGTGTTGCACTGGAGCTGCAGAAACCCCTGCATTTCATTTTTTTCCTGCTCTTATTCAGATGTAAAGGCCATTTCCAGGCTCCTTCAGCTGGTTGGAGGGTCAATATGGCAGAGTCCCCTTGAGCCTTGGAAGGAAGTTAAAGAACCAGTCCCAAAGGCAGCTTCCTAGAAAATTATTACAAAAGAAGGTTGTGTAAAAAACAGGAGAAGAATGAGCTGGTATTCAGCCGAGTACTTACGTATTGTCTAAAGACGTCTGAATTATTGCAGACTATATGCCAAAGTAAAACAAAGTTTTGTGCCAGTAAAAAGGAGATGAAGGAGTGTGTGTTAGTGAATGATCTCCCTGCACCCTTTTGCTGGCTGGAGAGGAAACTGGTTACAGTGCTGAGCTGCTGGGCACTGCATTTCCCAAAGAGGAAGGGGTGGGTGCAGACATAGCTGATGGCATATGTGGCTCTGGAGCTTCTGCAAACCTCATGACTGGCTGTTAGGAGTCATTCAAATGTAGACCTTAGTGGGTCACTGCAGTGGATTAGGCTGGTAGAGGCCAATTCCTCAAATACTGCTGGTAAAAGCCTTACCTAATGCATCCTCAGCTTCAAATCTGCCTGTGCCCCCCTCTTTCATGATCAGCACCCGTTTTACCAGTGATAGTGTTTCAGAAATCCATCTCTAGCTATTTCGGGATGTCTTTCTTCAAAGAAGCTTCTCAGATTTGTGAAGGATCTTCTGGAGGTAGAAATACAAAGTTCACAAAGCACAGGTAGAAGAGATTTGGCACTGGGCTCCATTTCCTAGGGAAAGTGAAAGAATACCCAGTCTGTGAAACGGAAGTGGGTTGTTGCATTCATGTCTTTCAGGTTAAAGTATTGCGCATAAAATTATCATGGAAGGTGTAAAAGAATGCTTCTTTGCAACAGACAAGAAGTTGGATCAAAGGCAACACACCTTTTCTCAAGTGCAGCCTTTATTTCTCATGAAATCACTGGGGCTCCTTGGTGGGTTGAAGGCAAGGATGTGGCTACAGCCTGGCTTGTGGCCACATTCAACCTTCCTGGAGTCAGGCTTGGTGTTTGTGTACAGCATTTAAAGGGTAATAGCACTAAACACTGCCCTCACAAACCACAGTCATTACTTCTGCTGCTGAAAAAACCCAGAACATGAACAAAAATATCATAGAAGAGCTATTTCTAACACTAGTGCTGCTCTTTACGGCTAAGTGGCAGCCATCGTTTTTTTTCCTAAATTATGTGTTCTTTTTTCAAGCATTTAGATGATGCAAACCAGATTTTTGTGGCAGCATTATTGCTCATAGCCAAAAGAGCATTCAAGGAAACACTGTATTTCTGCTAAATTGCCTTTTATTCAGAACACTTTTGAGTTGTTTATCTTTTCTCATTCTCCTGACAAATCAAGTAGCCATTGAGCCTGTAGTTGTGATTATAACCTTAGTAATAATTTTAGTAAAAGTAATAGCTACTGTCTGCTTTGGGGGGGGGGGGGGGGGGGGGGGGATT
>JANRGW010004911.1:23871-48510 GCA_024733675.1 Psilopsiagon aymara | reverse complement strand
TGTGGGAGTTGCATTCTTTCAGTTCTCCTTCCCATCCCTCCAGGAGCAGAGGGAAGAAAAAAAAGGGGGAAGTGAGTAAACAAACTGCGTGGCTGATTTATGGCTTAAACCACGACAGCTACATACTCTTATTCTCTATGTCTGAGACTTTTGCTTCAGGATAAAGCAGCAATGGTCTCCGAAAGGAGAAGACCACTGTAGTATACTATCTGGCAGAGCATAACAGGTGCTATATGTACTCTAAAAAAAGCATTAAAAGTTTTAATGTCTTATTTTAGAAAACAGGCTTGATTCCTCAGCATATTTTCCAATGACACTGCAATTCTTACTTGGGCAGACAGGACATTTGTCAAGGCCATCTTTGAATAATGAGAAAGAAAATGGTCAACTATCTGAAAGAATTCCCAGATAGGATCCTGCATAGGAAATAATTTCTGGAGGACATGAACTTATTAAATATATTTCAAAGTATGAAACACCTTTTTATGAAAGGTAAAAGATACCACTCTTATGACACTCATCCTTACTTAAACTTTTGCTTGCATATAATTTATCTAGCATGAATTTGAATGTGATACAAGGACATGTATTAAGCATTTTAGTCCTAGTCAGTCATGTATAGTAGGACGCCTTGCATGTGAAAGGATTATTGTCATAAATATGCTTCAACTGCATTTAAAAAACACAAAACTGTAGTACTGAATTTTTGCAGTCTCCCATATATATGTGATATTACATATGTATCTGCATTAAAAACTTAAAATTTTGCTGAGAAAAGTTCTGCAACTGGAAATGAATTAAAACTCCAGCAACAAAACCTGTGGCTGAATCTATGGAGAACAGAATGGTAACCCTGAAAGCCTTAGAGGAGTATAATGGTCTGTTTCTCGGGATCAGAGTATGCAAAATCTCTACTTGGGTACACATTCAGCAATATAGAAACCTTCAATGGTTTCAAATATTGCTGTGATCTATATTCAACTTTTGGTGAAGCTGATGTTGCTTAATAAAATCCATAGTTGCACATAGTAAACTAATAAAGTTTCATACCAAATTTTGATTGCATCAATCTTTGATCCTCATGCTCTCAGTGGGATAAATCTGAATCACCACTGTCCACAAATACAGTTTGTAACATCTAAGGATCCTTACATGTTTGTGAAGAATTTAAAACAAAGAAATGTGAAGTGATCCATAATACATGTTTTCAAGCAGCTCAGTTACTGTCTAGAAAGAAGGAAAACTAGCCCAAAACCTCAGAGGAAAAAATAAAGATGTTATTAAAGTCCATTCTTACTAGTTGGCTTTCTTTCCCTTTGTCGTGGTTATATTTTCACTGGAGGAGTGTGAATTTGTCAGTAGTCCATTAGTATTTGCTCATATTTCATTGATATGAAAAGCTAACTGCTTCTGTCTACCTTTACTGCCGAGGATCTTTTGATGATACATTCCTGCACACTAAGCCAGAGAGGTGACGTTTCTTACTCATACAGCACTTGTTTCATTGTGGTGGCAACCTGGTCTCAAAGAAAAGAGAAACCACTTACCTTCTGTTGATTATTCTGGCTATATGTTTGCAGAAAGCCAGCCAAAATCAAGCCATCTAAAACCATCTCAATACAGATCCAGAACTGTGTTAAAGTGGTGTAGGCTCATTGAAACAGTAAATAAGTAAACTAGAATGAGCACTCTGCATTGTGTGTTAGTATCTGTTATTTTCCTTTTAGTCTATGAATAGAATATAAAGAATATATTAGTAGTGAAATAAAGTTTTCATGCATTTTCATAAATTCATACCCTTTCAATCATTTAGTTAACTTATTTTCATGAGTTGAGTGTAAAATACATATTGGATTTGGAAAACTTACTCTTTTAAAGTGTTAGGGCACTCTGGCAAGTGTCGGTACGTGCTGCCTGTCTGAACAGCTATCCAAAGAAGAGCTAACAGGAGATGCAATGTGCACAGGACCTTCAGAGTATGGGTAAAAACCTGAATTGCTCTGTACTTTGAAAGAGTAAAGCAACCTTTCAGCTCTGTTTTGGCAAAGTACTGAAACTAACACTTGACTTAAAGCACGTGAATACTTTGCTGAAATAAGCAAGATCATGGATGTGACCAAAATTAAGCTCATACTTTTAAGTGCTATGTCAGACTGGTGCTTTTTTGAGTTAGACTATTCTGATAGAGCTGCAGAATGTGCAAACTAACAGCTCCTCCACTTCCAGTCCTCTAAGATTTCTACTGTAAATGCAGATGTTTAGATGCTGAAAAACATCTAAATAGCATAAGCAGTTTTGTAAATGCACTCAAAAGCTTCAAGGACAAAATGACGTATCTCTGCATAAAATTCAAGCTCAGAAATTTTAGCTTATAGCCAAAAGAAATGGCTGTCTATTTCAATGGTAATAAATGCTTTGTTTAACACTGGTTTCAGGTATGTGTTGGATCTTGATAACATTTGTGAAAAACAGGCCCTTTTATTTTGCGTCTGCAGTAATGTCTTGTTCCTTGACTTCAATCACTGAAGTTCTTTTTAAAAAAATAAATGTTCTTGGAAAAGGCATATAAACTTTATAAGATTAATAAACATACAATTACATTGATAATTGATTTAGACTCATTTACATTTAATAACATCCTGTTGTTCCTGGCAGCATGCTTCTATAACAAAGGGTATCTCTAAGTTTAAATGCACTGATTTGGTGCAACCTTCCTTTGGTGTGAACAGATATCATAGGCAGCGCACACTCTCAGACATGTCTGTATGTGCTTCTGTTTGGAACTGTCATCCCTGTCATTTTTTGTTTTGTTGTTGGTTTGTCTGTTTTTTTACTCATTGCAATATGCAGAGTCCTTTTGAAATCAAGATCCTGTATATCATTTTGCACCATAAAATCTGGTCTTTCTTTTGAAGCTTGCTTTTGCAGCTTCTCCTGCTAACACAGGTAATTTTGGATTCAAATTGCAAACGCATGTGTGAACTTTTCCCTGTGTATTGATCACCTTTTCCTTCATCACTCCCATTCTTTTTACAAATGAGACAAAATAACTGCCTCACGAATCAGCTTCATTTCTCTAATCATTGTATTCATCAGCTAAAATGAGAGAGATGCCGGGGGAAAAAACAAGTCTTTCCTCAGTTAATTATGGATGTGCTTTTTGTAATTAATACAAATTATTACTTAAGCATTGAGAAAAGAAAGAAAGGACAGTTTCTTGGCCATGAATATCAGAGCTCTGCCAATGCATTTAAGGAGGTCAAATGACCTGACAACATGCCTGAACCCTCATCTGGCAGAATAATAAAAAGGCGCAAGAATTCCTGTATAACTTTGCGACTAAACTGTGCTGAGGGATTTCTTAAAAAGAAATGTTGGAGGTGTATGGTAAAAATATAAAAAGGCAAGAATGGGATTATTTTATTTGTGTCTCCTAAAAGGAACAACTGTAATATGTTACAAATATTATTCTCAATTATATTTCTTCTTGACATAAATAAGCTTCCTACTAATTAAAGGTTAATTAAAGCAGTTTTCCATTTTCTGGTTTTACTTGCTTCAGTTTCTTATGGACAGGGATGCTCTGTGCAGCAATGATGTATTATATAAGCAATTGATAAAAAAAAACAACAAACCAAACAAAAAACCCAGACATCCCATTTGGTTTTGAAAATACCCTGCATAAAGATGCCATTAGCATTTTCAGACCTTCACAACTGGCCCGATCTGGTGAAGTCAGTGCAAGTCTTTCCACTGACATCAATGGGCAGTGGATCAGGGCTCGTTTATGTGGTACTTCTAGCTGTGTTTTCTCCATTCTTTAATTCTGCAGTGTTTTCATGCTGAGATTTGTCGAAATTGATAGAGACAATTTTTGTATTTTTTTTGAATTTTACAGAAGTGGCAAATTTTGTGTTTATAAGCATCTTTTAGTCCAGTGATTTGGAAGAATTGTTAAAGATCCCATAGAACAAACCAACAGAACAAATAGTATCTGTGCTAGGAGCACATAGATGGACAGGACAAATATATAGGAGCAATTTTGGTTGAAAACTACCCAAACCCACAAACCTCTAATGTAAAAGATACCATACAACTTTGATGTTTCAGTTTCAGACTTTTGTGGGACTTTACATATCTTCAGGGCACCACCACCACATACCTTGAACTTAATATTAATCCTAATAGGCAGTTTTATTTGATTTTTGCCAAACTAAAACCAAAAGAAAGAAAAATATGTCTTTTATCTAGATAATTTTCATTTTTAGAAAAGCACATATGTCAGTGTATTTTGCCCTTTTAGAAATCAAAATGGCCTACAGCTGGCCAAAGATACTTATCCTAATTGCCTGTTCAGGAGTAATTTTGGATTTAAGCAAGGAAGATCCTTGGGACTTCCAGCTTCTGAAGGGCAGAATGGTCAGGTTGTTCCTCTGGAGGATAACTTGTCTTCAGAACTGAAAAAAGGGAGGTCAGAGAAAGGAAGCAGCATCAGCAACTGGAGCAAGAGACAGGGCAGTTGTAGCATCTGGAGTGGGTTAGCCTAGCTCCTCTCTCAAATTTGCAAAACTCTTAGTAATTCAGTAATCAGGAGAGCCTCAGGAATGACAGGAGAAGGAACCAAGAGAGGCTTGCTCTTCCCTCAACAGTAATAGCAGTGGTGAGCAAAGGTCGGTATGGGTCATTTGGTTTTCCTGTAAACAACAGCAACCTTTTTTACAGTCCAGAGTTGCTGTGCATCACATTTTGGTTCTCTATAAAAAGAACAAAATAACTGTCCCCATCAATTCCCCATCAGGGTACAGTAATGAAATGCCCAGCTGCAGATGCAGCAAAATCCATTCCAGTTCTGCGCCGTTATTGTCTGTCTCATCTTTAGCAGATGGCTGGACGATGATGTCTGCAGTAATAAAAATATTAAAAACAAAAACTGCCAGCTGAATTGGAAAACTGACTAATTTCTATTTTTATAATGTGGTACTTGAAGCCATTATTTCTGAAGCCAGTGTTGGCCACATTCAGCATCAGCCATGTGAGAACATTTATTGGAGAGAAGAAGCAGTACTGGACTACTCCATCCCTACTCTTCTGGAGAGTGCCTCAACATATCCAGTGCGGGCAGGAAAAATCTAGACAGAGACAGCCCCATTCTACTTCCATATGTAATTTGAAAGAATAGTGTTATCTGTAACACACTGGTAGTGGTAAGATACATTCTCCTTCAGTGAGGCAAAATATCTCTCAGGCTTGCTTCAGCTCCGCTTGCACAAAGGCACATACATTGCATAACCAAGTACTGCATGACACCACCACCTTAACAGTGAGTGAGATGTCACTGGAGCAATTAGCAACATAGCCATGCATTTGAGGATGCATTCACTTGCATCCTCCCCTTACTCCTTGGTGAATGTTATTTTTTTAGCTGTGGGACATAGATACATAATGTTAAATGTAATCATAGGTTTTGCAGTTATACTGCAAATCAAGCTGCTCTGGTAGAATTTTTCTCTGCTACAGGTTCTATGTTCTGGATTATACTATAGTAGAGGCTAAATAAGAGCTGAAAGAAAGTGATGAACAGATGATGCTGTAAAAATACTCACTTGGGTAATGGTCTTGATTCTCTTTATACGGAACAGATCTCTGAATGCCAGACAATCATATGTCACTAATTCATTCACTCATGTGAGCGAAAATTCACTCCTGGAGAGTGAGATTCTACCCCTCCATCATTGAGGTGCATTGTCTGGGTTATACTGGCAACTTTTGTGAATTTTTAACTTACTCAAGCATAGATTAAGGGTTTTGAAAAGAATAAGCAATTTTCAGAGTTGTGGGTTTATAGCCCATCATTTGAAATACAGTAGATCCTGATCTTCAGGAATTACTAAGCATCCTTCTTGAACTCAGACTTCACAATGATATCTTGATTATTTCAGATCATCCTAATGTCAATATCCTGACATTTAGACCATCCAGTTTAGCAGCTTTGTTGCATATATTCTAGCAGTAATAGTCTTAGTGAAATGGCTGGCCTAAGATTATGCTGAGATTTGAGTGGTTTTTTATTAAAGAATTTCACAAGGTTATGAAAATATCATTTTTTTTTTTTCTTTATGGAAAGTATTTTAGGAATTCTACTTTTGTTATCTCACGTCTCATGTTTAATATTAATTAGCACTGCATATTTTATTAAAGAGAACAACCTCCGGACTTGTTTCATCTTTCTATTCCAAGTTTCATTCAGTAAGGGGACATGAAGAAATGAAGAAATGTGAAAAGTTGATGGAAAGGAAGTTATATTTAATCTTGGTTTGCTATTTCCCAGGTGGTGTTTGCCATTCCCTTAGATATCAAAAAAGTACTTGGACCTTTGCTTTATCTACTTAATAATAAACTTTTAAAATTAAATACACTCTAACTCCTGTGATTTGTCGCTAAAGGATTTCCTGAGCTAGACACACGCATGCAGTTCTGCACCTTAATGATATGTTCAGTGAAGATATGCCTGCTCCTGCTTGCTTTGAACCTGACATCCATGAAGTTCCATTCATGGTCTACACTTCTTAAATTTGATGAGGTGATGAGCTATCAGACCCAATACACCTTTTGTTTACTTCTCATGATTTTATAAATTTTGTCATATTTCCACCCAGCTGAGCCCTAGCTACTTGACTGCTCCATGCATGGCAGCTCGTGCACACACTATCATTACTACTACCCCTCTCTGTACCTCCCCCAACTGCAGTGTATCCATTCTTGAGACTAGAAACTCACCTGCATGTAGGATCCAAGATGCAGCGTTGGTTAACGGTGTGGCAAAGTCTATGCTTTTCCTAATCTTTGCTTCCCACCTAATAATTTCTATAATTTTGTTTGCTACTTCAACTGCTACCAAGCAGTGAGCTGGTGTTTCCTAGTTCTTATACCAGTCATAACTTCCAGACTTTTCCTGTGGTGATGGTGGTCATCTCAGAAACATTCACTTTATATACTTGGATCTTCTATCTCTCATTGTAGAAGTATAACTTGCTTTTGGCTACTTTGAATCTGCCACATGCTTATTTTCATCTGATATCCTCTATTTATTTCTTGTATTAGAGAAATCTGAAGAACTAGTAGACCTCAAAAAATTATGTGTATTTACTATATTATCCTTTTTCTTAATTGTCTTGTTTAAGAAAAGTCAAGGTAATGCATTCCACAATGATCAATGGTCAAACTATGAGCAATTTTTAGAAATATTTTAGAATATTTCTTTAAAAGTCATCTCAAGAGCATTTTTATGCATTTCATAAAAATAACAGGAGCTAATATTGGAAGAAGTAATCTTCATGCTCCTTAACAGAATCCCTCGAATAGGCACAGGGTAGAGTGTTAGCCTGACGTGTTATCCTAAATTAATAGCTTTGAGGCAAGAGAATGTTCTTGTAAGCTTCAAAGGACTGAACTGGACAATACTGAGAAAATTCTCCCAAACATAGCTGAGCTTGGCACAGAACCACTCCAAACATCTGGTTGGACAAATGTTAAAATTTCTAGCTTGCAAGTAATTGACTTTTAAATCAATAGAAATCTTTTATTAATTATTTTCCCTTAATTTTAGTCTTGTGAAGCTGAAGTATTAGAATGCAGTCAGGTAAGTTTCTCTTTTGTGTGTTTCTAACACAACCTCAAAACTGGTTATATGCTGTAAAATGAAGCTTAATCCTTGATATAATTTTTAAATTTATATATATTTCCATAATTAGTTATAATAGATTGTACTAATTAGCTACAGTCATTTCCCACAAAAGAACTCTAATTCTTTGTAGGATGGAGTTCTGCAATTCATTTTCAGCTATCTTGTATAATGCACAGTCTCTTTCTTCACAACATCTTGTAGCAAGGAGACATACAGAACTGGTGCATACTTCCTATACTACCTCTGAGGGGAGCCATCATCCAACACTTCTGATTAATATCGAGGAAACCATACATTTTTGTAATCCTTGCAGGATTACATGGGCCTGATTCTACTTCTGTTTAAGTGAATCAGAAAATCTGCAGCCACATAGTCTGCATGTCACATTTCAATAGAACAGACAAAAAATAAGAGTAAAATCTTTGTAGTACAATCTTTGGTTTTCAGTATGATACGAGGATGACAAACAGTAAAATAAACCTGTAGAGAAGAAATAACTTTCATTCTTTTTCATTTTAATGCCTGGTTATGTGTGATTTGGTAAACTTTATTTAGGAGAGAAGACATTCTTTACTACTCCAAAGGTTGACCATATATAACTATATAAATATAGAATATTGATGGAGAGTTGAACCAATTCAACAAGCAGATGGGGAAATGGTATGTAATAATTATTAGTATGTTATGGTTGTGTTGGCAAAGAAAATATCCAATAACTTCATGCATTCTGTGTTACTCTCTAGTCTCCTGGACTTTGTTTTACAAGTGTTCTTAAGTTCTGAATTGTCCTGATATACTTTTAGAGACATAGTTTATTTTTTGAGGAGGCCAGCAGCAATAGGGCTGATAAAATGTCATTAATTACAGTGCTCTGAAAAACACTGCCTAAAAAACTCTACAAGGAGTAGGCAAATGATGCAGTGGTTCAAGGCTGCATTGTGGGTGAGAGATCAGTGAAAGATTTTCCTTTACTTTGAAGATGTGCTATTCCATGGGATATTTACTTTAAATACAGACTAAATATCTTTCATTAGTTGCAGTGAAGTTTAGAATGTATAAGACGTAAAAAACATTCCTTAAAATTGGATAACTTCATATATTTGAAATGCATGAGCGTTTTCCATTATATTTTCTATTTAATCACTGCATTTGTTGATATTTTTATTTTACACCTCCTAGAAGGCAAATGAGTTAAAAGTTAACTTGGAGCAAACTTTAGGACACGTGGTCTTCAAATGGCTTAAAAATAAGTCAAAGTAAGTTGGTTCGTCTTTACTGTATAAATCCTGCTCACTCTTAACCAGGCTCAGTGATAGCTTGACAGCTCCAAGAAGTGCTTGCTGAGACCCTACTGTCAGCTTTAGCTTATGCTAAAATTAAGGAAAAAGTCAAGACAAGGATTAAATTATGAATGCAGTAGTTGCTATAGTTGGTACTTTTTTTTAAATTAGTTTATTTTTTCTCAGCAATTGTTTTTTCTTCTTAGAGGATTGTCAAGACGGCAAAGATAATGGTGTCATTTCATGTCTCTCATCTCCTTATTTCATATGTGAAAAGCAGACCCCAAGCAGACTACAGGTTCTAGCTCTTGCCTTCTATTCTGAGACTTAACAATGGTGCAAACTGTGGGGTTTGCAAGGAACAAAGGCACTTATGGATTGGAATTATTGGAACACTACTCCTAACCCAAATTTGGACTGAGATCGCTACAAGATCATTTCACACAGACTTCAAAAAAAATAGAATCCCCAAAACCCAATCATATGATAACTTCTGGCTGAACTCCTGCCCAACTTGAACTGCAGTCAAATATTGCTTTAACTGAACTAAATCTCCCTTGGCCCTCCTGGCTTTCAAATAAAGCAGTTGTTATTTTTGTTTTGTTTTTTCCCTATTATGTGAACAAATCTGCTTGGGATGTCCTTAAACCTTTGTGAACTGATTCACTCCAAAGTAATATTAGATGATTTAGACAAATGATCTGAGTTACTGATTTCATGGCTGGAGAGAGTGAGTAAGAATTGCGCTCTGTCCCTTGGCTGCCACACTGCTTTACCATATCACTGTTAACATCCTGGTGATTGTGTTTATTACTGCTCTGGATTCTCTATTTAATAAACTGTATGAAACTCTCTCTGGAAAAACAAAAGAGTAGTTTGGCTTATCTGTTTTTGTCTTGGCACATTAAGCCAAATTTTTCTAATCATCTGATCTGAAGTGAACTAGAGGGACAAGTTTCACTTGTATTGCATTGAAGTGCCTCGTGCTTACAACCATACAGCTCTTTGATGACAGCACATGCACTCAAAATTTAGGCAAGACTTGCATGGCCTAGTACCAAAATAAAAATTACAGTAGGGTTTTTTTGAGTTCTTGAAAGGCAAGGCGATGACCTAAGACTAGCATTTTGTCCAAACCTGAAGATCTGTTCCAATATATTCCAGTCAATCTTTACCTTGGGATTTAGAACTAAAGGCAGGGATTCAAAATCTGCTTTTACTTATGAACATTGTGTAGGAGGGCTTCACATTTTAGAGCAGAATTACTTTCAAGTATATAGGGATAAATGTGACATGTGGTGCTGGGAGAATCCGGTTGCTTTTCTCAGATAACTGCTTCGACATGCACAACTCTGTAAGTTTCCTCTTCATAGCTGCCTTGCCATGAGACCTAAAATTTTAACCTGCAACAAAATAGTTACATGTCAACATTAAATTTCATATTGGCATTTACCAATTTGCAGAGATAGGCACTGCACTTTGGATTGCAATGATTTTTTGTCATGACAAAGATTTTACTATAATTACAAGTCACATGCCTGCAGATTGCCTAACAAAGCTTTTATTATTCTTCATCTGGTTGTTTTTGTGTTTTTTTTCATGGCATGGAAATTGAGGTTGAGCTGCTTTTTTAATTCATAAATGTTGAGATAGCTAACAGAAAGATTTGGCCTCTGATTCAGAATGGGACAGGTAATATGGATTTATTTGATTCCTGTTGAAGAGTGCTTCCAGCAGCTGCTAAATAGAAGGTGAACAAACAAAGCTTGGAATGGAGGAATAGCTTAAGCCCAAATTTGTAACCATTAAAGTTTTGTTTCTTTACCTTGCTAACTAAAAGCTGTATCTTGACAGGTTTTCAGAAGTGTTATACAGATGCATGAAGCAAATGTATTTGCTGATTCATGTCATAAATTGTACACACTCCAAGCCATGAAGAAAAAGGAGGCAGTACCTTTTACACTATTACTTAACAAAGCACTATTCCATTTTCAAGAGAGCAAAAGGATGGGAGCAAAATCTACAGCTAACAGAATGGACACATGGGGTGCAAGCCACACAGTTTTCTATCAAATAGGGCAGATGTAAACTATCTTGTGTATTGTCAAGCTTCACCTACAATCACATTTATTACCTAGTCCAGGTATACAAAGGCCTCTCTATTAAACTAACCTGCAAAAAGTGCTACAGCTTCTCAGATATTGTTTCCTCCTCCATCTCTTCTGTTCCTTTATCTTCGTTACCTTCTACTTGATCATTAAAAAAAAAGGACAAGAAATGAAAATAGCAGAAGAAAATGTGAGGAGGAAGGATGAAAGGCAAGAAGAAAAAGCAATAATTGTTAAATCAGAACCTGAAAAAGATTTGGTTTCAATGTCTTCAGGTTTTTTGAATTTCTTATTGAGATGTTAAAAAATGTAGAGTAAACATGAAGTTTTTTTAATTTTTCTTGAAACATACTTCCCATTTTTCACCCAGCACTGCTGCCAACTTTCTGACTGTGTAGTACAAACAGCTTTTCAGCTACTTCTACAATGGTGCATTCAGAAAAAGATGCATGTGCTAATGGCACCTGCACAGCCACTCATTTATGGCAGTCAGGGAGCAAGTGAACATGCCAATCAGATAATATATGCAGGCTGGATAACTATATATCTAACTACCTGCCCGTGTGTGGTACTGTAGCTAAGTGAAAGTGGGGTGACATGGAGGCTGATATGTTCTCCAGGGTACATCCATTTTGTCCATAGCAGGAAATTGGTTTTGCAGTAGTAATGCATAGTTTGCATTATCAATATAGTATAAAATAAGTTGTTCACCTTCTGAGTTGCAGATTCACAAAAAAAAAAATTAGTCTGAACCAGTATGCTTCTCAGCATCAAGTGTGTCACAGTTTTTTTCTTGTGATATGTATGCATGAACATCTTTTAATAGATACTGCATTAATGAAATAGTGTGTGTGTTTTATATTAATATATCTGTATGTGTGTATGGTAAGCAGATTTCTTTCATGCAAGCACATGGCTACAAAGAGAACATTCATCTCTGATACTGAAAATATTAAGGCCGAAGGAATATTGGCTAGACAGACTATTGGAGCTGTGAAATAACTGTTGCCACCAGTATTTCTAATGAAGACCATCTGCAAATAGCTTTATTTTTTGTTCCAAAAAAGAATTCAAATTGTTTTTAATTGAGCTGAACTTTTGAGGGATTAGCCATTATGTTCTCATTACTCTTTTCACTGACAAATGACTTTTGTGAGCAAGTCCATCATTGAATCAGTTCCCCAAGCAGAATATTTCATTTCATAACTGAAAAAAACAAACACCAAACCTTCCAAAACCCTAAAAAACCCAAAACACAAAACCTCCCAAATCGAATGAATCTTCTACCTCACCATCAATTCAGCTTAAAATTCTCTGATTTTATTTAGTGTGCAGTTTTAGCTAATAATAATAATTTACACAGTGTAGGCTTCTGTATAGAAAATTCAAACTCTTTTTTTGCACTCATCTTTAAAAATATGTGGGGGAATCCAAAGAATATTTGTGGTGCTTCTGATTGATTCGTTATTACCTTTGGGGAATTTACTTAATGATTTTCAGATTGTTTGGGGAAAATGTAAATAAAATTAGCAGATGAGTATACAATGAATATTGAAAAAAGCCCACAATAAAAAGTTTGTATTCATTCAGACTTTAGGAAAACTTCACTTACTCATTGACAAAACTGTTTTCTGGACTCTCCAGAACTGTGTTCTTTACTGCAGATTACATCCTGCTAAATTCATTGTGAGCAAAGGAAATGTGGCACTGCAAGAGAGTGTAGGTGAAATAAAAGGTTATCAACTGACAGCACATTTGACTTTTGCTATGTAACTAATCTCCCATGTTCTCAATTCTGTGTCACTGAAATAGGAAATATAGGAATATATACCCAGAGGTACAATGTTCCTGCATTCAGTCTGTGCCAATTTGCAGGCAGGAGGTCTGCCTAAATGGTTACTATAGACCTTTTTGGACTAAAATCCAGGAATTTTAGCTGCTAGAACTAGAATATTGTGTACAATATTACAGTGGGTTTCTAATTCATTCAGCATAAAAATCCCAAACCAAAACATAAAATGATATTTCTTTATGTAGGGCAATGTTTTCATCTGATGGAAAATGGAATAACCCACTAATGTCAAAATGAAGTTACAATGATGTAGTCACACTGAAGATTCTCCTACGAAATTGAACATTCAAAAGCAGTATTTCTGTTACTCATCACTGCAGTTCCCTGGTAGAGTGTTCCCGATAATCAACCCAGTAAGTGCAATAGAGAATAGAGAAACACCCAGTTTCAATCTATCTTGCAGACTCATAAATCATTCCTGCTGTTTCCCAGGGGTGTATAGGCTGTATTCTCCCCAGTGTGCCTTCAGCAGTATCTTCTCTACATTTCTCCTCTATCCTCTTCCTCTCATTCACCCAGCGAGAGATTTCCAGTAACAGCCCTGCCTGACTTGACTGCATAATTCATACCTTGCCACTCACCATGCTCTCTCCCTGGAGGGAGCTAGGGACTTGGTCCAGAAATCCTGGCAATCAGCACTCTGGTGTGGCACAGTTCAGTCTGCTGGGAAACTGGGAGGAGAGAGCCCTGCGACATGCATGCATGTGTAAGAATGTGGGAGCCGATGTCCTTCCCAGGGCACTATGCTGTGAGACAAAACACGAGTCAAGAACAGACACGTGTTTCTGGTGAAAATCAGAAAAAAATAAAAAAAAAAAAAAAGCCATGACAGGTGAAGTAAGTACCTTTTCTTCCCTCATTTGTGTGCAAAGAGCAAACCCTTAGTGCTAGCCCCTAATGTTGCAGGTCCACATTTCCCACGGCTGCCTAGAAGCCTCCCATCACATCAGACCATGAAAACATTCAACAGGCCTGGGATATCTGGAGTCAGAAACCAAACCATGGTATTCCACAACAGCTGAGCTATGTGTGTCTGAGCTGCTCCCCCTGGCTCTGTTAGTCATTTCCTGGCCTGGGAGAGAGATATATCTGTGGGTTTCTGTGAGGATACTCGCCATAGGGTTCCCCTACCACATTGCAGCATTGAGTCTTGATGCCACTGGAAGAGAGAGGAGCCATGGGGCCAGGCAGCTTTGGGAATCCTTTGTAGCCAGCAGGGACTAGCTGTGCCACAGCAGTAACTGCTACTGTTGTCCAGGGCAGTCTCTCTATTTCACTGGGCTGTGCACAGGCAGGCACATGGTGGCTGTGTAGAATAACTGACAAAATAGCATTGGGTGAATAGCTGTACTAGGTGTGCAGGCCAGCAAGACAAAGGGTCAATTGGTGCCTGCTGTACCGGGTTTCGAATGTGACTGCTTAGGCATATGTAGGTCCTCTGACTATCTTGAACTTGGTATTTCATTGGCAGTGGTGGAGCAGAGTGTTCAACTAAGGGTGAGAATACAGAGATTAGAGGGAAGCGAGGAGGGATGAACTGTTTTCTTAAAGCAAAGAGCAGGCCTGCTGCTGCTCTGGAGCTTTCTGCTCCCTCTGTAGATTAAGCGAGGCTCCAGTTCCTTCAGGTCTTTCCCCAGATGTGGACTAGTGTGGGAGCTCATGCCCTGACAGGAAGGATGCATGTTCTACTCACTGAGGACATGTGTGTGCCATGGCATTTCTGAATCGTGTGTGGGAGCATGGAAATTACTGTACACAGGGGTGCAGGGTCTGTCTCCTGTCTTAATGGATATACTTTGGCAGACCAGGAAAGTTCCCAGGGATCATTCACACTGGTGAGCATACAGAACAAGAGGTTTCCTCACTGGGATTTCAGCTAGGCATGGTACTATGTGCTGAAAAAACTGGACACTGTGCGCGTTCTTGAAGAATTTGGCCTCAAGGGAGCTGATGGGGATGCTGTGACAGGACACTCTAGGCACAATGACTTATATTTCCAATCAGGATTAGTAATTGCTCAGGCTATCAAACATAAATGTGTTTAGACAAATTAATTTTATATAAAGCTTTTGGTCATACATGTTCACACACTGCCACATCAATTGAAAGCAGGATGAGAGCCATCAAAGGAGCAGTAGGTTATGGGCAATCTGACCTCATGGGTCCTGGGAAAAGTGTAGGTTTCAGTGCTAAGTACACAAATCAGCCATGCTAATCCTGCATGGGAAAGGAACGGCCAGAGTATGTTGCTCATCAGTAAGGCATGAGAGGAGTCAGTTTAAAGTTTGTGCACATACACATTGGGAACATGTATACTCCTCCCTGTTTCAGGGTTGTCTTGTTTACCAACATGCTAATCAGCTATATTAGCAACACCATGCCTCTAAGTTTCTGTATCACTTACTATCACTTAACCAATAATAACCATGCATAGAATTCTATGGGGAGACTGACGCTGTAGGGACAGAAATCACAGATCTATTAGCCATTGAATAAGATGGCTGAGAGCTCACTGGCCCAAATAGCCCACCTCCCTGGCAAGTTGACCATTTGGTAGAGAGGTCAGACACTTATTTTCCTTTTGCTGCCTCTGAGTCACACAGATTCTTTCCCATTGTGATTAGGTGGGAAGCACACTGCCTGGCCTGGCACGACACTCATACAGGTGGCACCTTTTCATGTTGTTCATATTCAGATCGGCTCTACAAGAATATTTGGCAAAAACCATCAAATACATATCTCAGTAGAGAGAACTGGTTGCAAAATGCAGCTATGAGATAAACAAATATATATATATAGTAAATGTGAGAAATGTCTCTTATAGCAGCATAACTCACAGGTACAAAACTACCAATTGGATATGCTTGTGAAGTTGTTGGAGTTGCATGTACAGCTCAAACTGAACTTGAAAATTTGGTCCAGAGGTGTACATCTCATCTCTGGCTTTTAGAATTCTGAGGAACTAAACTCTAACCTATCTCAGTACTTTTGATAATGAACAAAAGTCAGCATTATTGTTAGCCACAGTTCTAAACAAATTGCAGAAGTTATGATGAGATTTTCCATACTCCAAATTTTTAGAATAAAAATCCCATGAACAGCATGAAAAGTGGATTGCCCACTTCATTCTCTATCTCATTTGGTAAAAATCTTGCCAGAGCTAAGGTAGCTGCCAAGATTGCAAAAGCTAAACAATTCACAAATGTGGGGACAACACTTGTGCCTCTGCAGTCCAGGCATGGGACTGACATCCCACTTGGAAGGAAAGCAAGAGAAAACCATAGCTGACTCAGAGACAGGTGGAGGTACAAAGCAGTGGCGTTGGCTTAATCACGGAGCTGACTGTAAAAGGAAATATTTGTTGCCAAAGGATTCCCTCCATTCGTGATCTGTTTCACTGTTCTCGGCTAAAAAAAATAAATATTTCTCCTTGGTGTTCAACTGACTTATTAGCATATGAGCTGGTACTGGCACATCTTACTAGACCTGATCCAAATACTGCTGCAGTCAATCAGATAGGAATAAAAGAGTTAGTCACTGAAGAGGCATTATGCTGAAACACCTAGCATTTGTTACTGACCTGAGTTATGACTCAGACGAACAGCTAAGAGAAGGCTTTGTTTCCCATTGCTCCTTAGTTACTGTTTTTTATGAGAAATTTCTTAAATAGTCCTGTTTTGGGTACTTGAGTTAGAACTTTTGTTTCCTTTAAGCTGGAACTTTTTACAAAATTGAAATATTTGAAATCTTAGTAAATTTAGTCAATAAAAGATAAAAGGAAGAAAGATCAGCATTTTAACAAGATATTGAAAAAATATTGAAATTAAATGCTTCATCTGCACTCAGCACACACATTTTTCAGACTTTTCAATTCGTGAAATTATTGAGATTTTTGTCTTTCATCCTGATCTGAAAGGAAAAAATACTAGCAATTTGGAACTATCCACAGTAAGAGAAGGGAGTTTCCTATTCTGCTTCATTCCAATTTGGTTGCTCTCTGTTGTGAAGTTATTTGCTAAGGGCCACGCATTCCTGTAATTTATAAAGGACTTCTAATGGAAGAGATGGGATGAGGCAA
Organism: Psilopsiagon aymara; assembly: GCA_024733675.1. Classification (NCBI taxonomy): domain Eukaryota; kingdom Metazoa; phylum Chordata; class Aves; order Psittaciformes; family Psittacidae; genus Psilopsiagon; species Psilopsiagon aymara. The sequence goes on along the minus strand of JANRGW010004911.1, from coordinate 31,508 downwards.
TGGAAGTTGGTAAGTACTTCCTGAGTATGAAGACCAAAGCAGCTCATAACTTCTGCTCCCCCCTTCTGCTCTATTCATTCCCCAAACTGGCATCATTCCTTATATTTTTATTGGGCACAGACAAGCAAAGCACCTTGCTAATACACAAGTCTCAGCCATACTCAGAGACCTTAATGAAAGGCTGGTAAAACTTCCTGCAGACTGGGTTTCAAAACATAAGAATATTTTTGAATGCAATTAAAAATCTTAATAGATTTCCCAAAGCCAGTCCAGAATAAAGAACATTCTTCTTTGGCAACTTGCAAATAATGGAGAAAATTCAGACCACAATGTCTCTGAAGCTATCCCTAGAGTCAAACTGGAATTTTTATTGCTGCATTGCCTTTTTAGTCGTGCCACTTTTTAGCACTTTTAGTTCTCAAATGAAAGGATAAACCTGTGAGCAAAAGTTTCTGATGCAGTTGGAAGCAGCTTATTCAGCCTGTGTTGTATATGAATTGCCATTTCATTCAAACCTCAGCATTGTTAAGGTTTCTGGGGAGTTATTCAATGCTATACTATATATTATCAAGTAATTTTGCATGGTGCACTAAGGGCAGCTGTCATTCCATGCTGGTGGAACTCCTGCATGTTCATGTTTAAGGGCCTCTATCAGTGACTGCACAGTCGCATAAGTACAATAATTAGGTGGAATTGCTCCAAATTAAAGAAATGGCCAGACAAAACCACATCACAGCTCAGATACCACAAACTTACCTCATCAGCAAAAGAATTCCAATAAGAAAAGATTCATTTTGTAACAATTTGCATCCAATGGTGTATAAGTACATCAATCAGACTTTATGTCTTGATTTGGGGTTTCACCACTGTGCTAAAATAGTCATTATCCCCCTTTCAGAGAAGAGTCTGGGCAAAGTTCTTAGTTATCTGTCAGATTTTCACTGAAGACAGGTAGAAGCCATTATCATTGCTAGTATGAGCATTGTAAGAATGGAAGTGTGACTCACAGTCACACCGCCCCTCACCCACATCCTGCAGAGGCAGCGAGGTATCTTTCTTCAAATGCTTACAGTCTGATGGGACAGCCAAAAAAAGACAACGAAAGCAGTGACAAAGAGTGGTGAAGGACTACCATTGCTCACATGGCAAGTCATGGTTGGGCTAGAAAGAAGCTGCAGGTGCCCTTGCAGACAGCCATATAACTGTTGAAACCAATAAGCCCCATATGCATACATTTCAACTGTTCCTTCTTAAATTTGGGCTTTTCTGTATTATGAAATGCATAAATTTTTATTGTTTAGGGATGTGTTTAGGGATTTGTAAGACTTGCTAGGATCAGAAAATTGTAATATGACTGAAATAAGTCTCCTTAAAGTCTATGTGCTTATGAGCTGAAAAAGGTTTAGAACACAGCTACCTCTTTTTCAGCACAGATATAGAAATATTAGACAGCAAAAAATTATTCTTTGGTTTGTTAGCACTGTTAAATCTGCAAACACTGAAATTTCTGATCGGGAATAAGAGAAACAACTACCACCCTTTCCTTCCTGCTCTTTATAAAACTGAATCCTATGTCATGTAAGTGAACATGTACAGACTGTATAAATAAAGGGGATATTTTACAAATTCTCTACACAGGATATTTTGCTCCCACATTAAAGTCGATAATAGCCATTGAATTCCAAACCACCTGATTTCACCTTTATGCTATGAAATACCCTTTTGGTTTATCATAACATAAAAATGATTATTTAACACCTTGTATCATAGTAAAAGAAGTCAAAGACAAAAAAATTTGAGCCCTGCTTTAGGTTCTGCTCATCAGTATCAATGATTTGAAGCACACTTAAAAAAGACTGCTTCCCTGAGCTCACATGTATTTAGTTCTTAGTAGTATAGATGGACATTTACAAACATTACCCAAAAGATACCAAGAGAAAAAGCACTTGCAGGAAAGTCTTAGAGGACTAACCTCAGTTTCAAAATTACATATTCTTGCTATTATCCTCTGAGTCCAGATAGTAAGATATTAAATAGCAAAAACCAATCTACATCCTTTCAGATCAAGACTAAAACTTCAGTGTAGTTCAGGAGGCTATTTGCATGTGTGTATATGTATTATAAGTGCCATGTCTTTGTGTGTACACGTATATGTGCACGTGACATATGCAAGCACACACCAATGTGTGTGTATATAAAATACGTGCTACATATATTTTTTATATGAGCCAGTAGCGATAGGACAAATGGTAATGGCTTCAAAATGGAGGAGGGTAGCTTTAGATTACATATTAGGAATAAGGTGTTTTATTGTGAGGGTAGTGAGACACTGGCACAGGTTGCCCCGAGAAGCTGCTCCATCTCTGGAAATGTTCAAGGCCAGTTTGGATGGGGCTTGGAGTACCTGGACTAGTGGAGGGTGTTCCTGCCTGTGGCAGGGGGGTTGGAACTAGGTGATCTTTAAAGTCCCTTCCAACCCAAACCATTCTATGATTCTATCACAGGAGGAAGTTGTTCCACATACACTGCCTTATAAATGAATGCAGATAAGGACAGCCTGAAAAAGCAAGGTAGAAACCAGCACATTCCCTTTGCTTTTTGGTATATGGTTATATATCTTGTTTTGCAATTTTACCCTTCCAAAAGCCAATTTCTGTTAGATGTTTATTTCTTATTTATTTTTGTCAGAAATTATTCATCTAAATATTTAAAATGTTCATATTTTTCCTCAGAATTGACAGTTAGCTGTTCTATTGATTCTGTTGTTTTCTTCCTATGATGCTTATTTATTCAGAAACTAGCCCAAGACTAATTTCGTATGACACCCCCTCTAAGCTTTCTCAGCAAGTATTATTATATGTAGGGCTCTTTCCTCACCTCTGAAATAAAACCATATCCAGTTTGCTGTAGCAGTCACCGTGTTGCCTAGTGGATCATTGCTATTAAGGGTATAAATCTAGTGCCTTGGCAGTAAGTTAAAGTATGGTTTGGCAAATATATTTAGGCTTTGATGTTATGAGTTGTCCTTTCCAAACAAGAGTTTCTGGGTGGTATTTTAAAGTTATGCTCTCTGCTGCTGTTTTCCTGGATATGATAACACTGCAACATGTCTGTTTTGTTGGAGTCTGTGCTTTATGAATACTGCACATTTACTGGTCTCTTCTTATGACTCTTTTTTTCCCAGAAGTGGAAATGACAACAAATGAGTTCACGCTGCATGGACTCAAGTACCTCAAGGTGCCCAGGAGCACAGCCAGAACCCAGAGGGGAGCGGACCAAGCCCGCAACAAGAGTCATCAGAGGGGAATAACTCATCCTTGCCGTCTCATACCTGACCTTTGTCCTTCTTGCTGGTTGGCTGCTGAACACCTGAAAATGCCACTTTCACCCTCTCAGCTGAGGACTCAGGTGCAAAACTGCATAACTTACTGTTTTGAAGAACTTCCCTGCATTTCTGCTAGAGGCAGTGGGCAGGAAGCTGGCTCCCTCAGCCTCGGTGCTCCCCTGGCACATGCTGCCCACAGCCCTATGGCTGATCGCTGTTCAAAGGTTTCAGTTCAGCTAAGCACATTGTGGTCACCCAGCTGTCAGAGGAGGGTGGAGTATGACAAACTTGCTTATCTAGTCCCCAGTTAATAAACATTGAAATAACTTCATTTTTTCTCTACTTCAAGTCCTGCCTGTTCAATTGTGTATCCTGTCTTCTGCACAGAGGTGAGACATCACTCTCGAAATGAGCCTGCACATATTTTGCTACATCTAGTATCTGCTAACAAAGGATTACACAAATTTTGTCCCTGAAGTGAGGCAGCAGTGTCTCAGGTAGAGGAGACTGAGGCTGCCAAATTGTGTGCTGGCCCAGTGCAGGATCTCAAATCTCAGCAGTAAAGAATAGCAGAAATTTTGCTTCAGGAATGGACATTCAATGGAAACTGCTTTGCATAGCAGCTGCAACCATGAATCTGAAACCAAATGCAGACAGAAGGGAGATAAGGTATTCACAAGAAACCTCCCAGGGTTCGAGATAAGTGCACTTCCAAAATAAATAAATAAATCTTCTTTTTCAACCCAAATCTTCAGATTCAGCTTTAAAAGAGCTCTGTCAGATAAATCCAGCATTTCACAGCACGACATTTGTCATAGAAATCTACAAAGAAAAATATCAGTTGAGAAATATGGAAGTAAAGAACCCTCCATCCTCTACTCAGTTAAAATGCTCAAAACAGTCCTTTCAAGGATTCAATAATACCAGACATTATTATTTTTTGAACCTGTGAGATGTGAGATGCAGCCTCAACTTATCAGTATATTGGTGAACTGTGTTCATGTTGTCAAAAAGCACAGAGAAATATGCGTTTCAAGGAAAAGATGCTCTTTCCGTTTCTCGGCAAATTTTGAGCAAAATTGTGTAATAGTGTCTTGTGGGTTTAATTTTTACATTCTGTTCTTAAATGTAGGTACATTTACAGCTGTAGAAATGGGAGAAAAAAAAAAAAAAAATCAATGCAAAATATAGCACACTTCCAAAGACCAAATCATGCCAGGACCCAGCAACTGGAATCTTCAAGGAACCCTGGGGAAGTTCTTTTCCCCATTTATGCTGGTGCTCATCATGAGCAACTTGGTTTTCCTCTACAAAATACATCCCTTACTCTGCCAAAAGACTGCTGGCAAACACTTTTTTACATGAAACAGACAGTGTGCAATTAAACACTTGTAGATTGCTGAACTCAGTGAGTTATGAATGCTTTGGGACATATAAACAAACCTACAAGAATCGCTTCCATAATTTGAGTCAACAAAATGAATGAGTTCTAAGCATAATTTAATGAAGTCTGTAAGACAACATAGCTACACTTCTCTCTCATTAAAATGGTCTTACGAGAATACTGCACTTTCACAATATTTTTAAAAGGTGGGAAATCAGCAAGAAAAGATGATTTTTCATGTTTTGCTCATGATATAAAAGTTAATGTACCTCAAAGCACAGCTCAGGCTAAAGAGAAAGTGTGAAACCTATAGAAAAGTTTATTAATTATTGTGGAAGCAGAATCTGAGTATTTTTCCTTCCCCCCCCCCCCCCCCCCCCAAATAATAGCATCCCTCATTTCTGCAGATCCTGAGAGACCATTCAATTCCCACTCTTTAGTTCTGTGAGTGCTGGAACAACTTATATTAGTAGGTATATGGTCAGGCGGACCAGCTGCTAACTTTTCTGTCATGATTTTGTCTTGCGCATCACAGAATCTTTACAGCAGCAGATGAAAGATGCGGGAACTTTTACATTGTTTGGCTGAGAAGTGGAGTGAAGTGTTTGTGGACTCTGTGCCATGATAATACAGCTATTTTGCTTTTTGGGATCCAATACTGTCTTCATATTGTGAAGATCTATCAGTGCTGGACCAGTCAGGATATTCATCTTGGCCATTCCTTAGCATATTTAACAATATGTCCCATTGCACAGGTGCAAGTCTCCCCTACTGATTCTTGTTTCTGAGCAGCCACTCATTGGCTCAAGTACTGATAAGATGTTGACTGTAGTCTGCAGGTGAAAATGTAAGCATAACGCTCTTGCCTCTCCCTAGGAAAGCAGCATAACTCCAGCCTAAGAATACATACCAGCTCATGTGGGAGCAAGCTTAAAAAAGGCTGGGAAATGTTGAATATTTGGGTTTGATTTATAAAAATATATTTTGACATTTCTAAACTGATTTTTTTCTAAGCATACTGGTCTCTGAAAATGCCAATTTGGGATGAAAATAGTTTTGAAAATATCAGCCTTTTTCCTTAGGAAGGAAATTTCATCTGTCAAATAGCTGTAACATCCAAAACTAGTCAAGGGCAGAAATAAGTAGGAAACACATGCCCTAAATACGTACCTCTCTGTTTATTGCTGAATGGGAACCATTTGGATTGGGCTTCTTGCCTCTTTTTTTAATGGCCTAATTTTGCAGCAGTAGCCATGACTATCATAACAATCAAAACAAAGAAAAATATGGAGTTGGAAGCAGAACTAGTACATTCTCTCTGCTCATGAGGGAGAAATCCAACCCAAACCTTCACTCCCGAACACATTGCTAAATTTTCAGGAGGTTTGTCTGGGGATTAATAGCTTCTAACTCAAGTTCATCTCTGCTGCCAGTTGTTATATCAGATATTGTTATGATAATCACCCTGCAGGCTTCTATATTTATCTAGCAGGTTTGTGCTCAACACCACCTAGGAGTTACAAAGTAGAAGAAAAGTGTCTTTAAGCCAAATTCTTTGTCCTGATAATTTTGGCAGCATCAGGGGCTTCTGAATTAGCTTTTGTAGTTGAGATCATGCTTAGCTACATGCTGCTCTGATTTTTTGCTTTCTTTTACTAGGAGTGATCACTGTCAGTTTCAGTAGGAAACCTGCTTTGTCCTTAGAACTCAGCAGTAGCAGGTTTCACTGAGTGTCTGCCTCCCTCCTATTCCTGCTTCCAGGGCCTGTACAGTGCCTGCATGGGTTTCTCTGCCAGCAGCTCTGTCCAGTAGTTGAGGCAGAGGGCTTCTCCCCCAGCTACATACAGATATTTACATTCCTTGTTTATTAATGTACTGAATAGCAGCCAGAAGTATTAAAGTGTGTGACTCACCATCCTGCCTGATCTTTTCTTAAGGTAAGAAAAATTTTTCTGCCTCTCAAATAAAAAGAGAATGTGAAAGAACAACAAACAAAACAGCATGGGCATGACACAACCATGTTTGGATCTGTGAAAGTGAAGGTGCTAATATAACATTGCCTTCTTTCCAAAGGGTCAGGCTTTGAGCATGTTCACATACAGATTTAAAAATTTCTCAGCATTGCAGCTGAGGGTGGTAGGCAATAGACCTTGGTGAAGGAGTCTGCTCTCTGACCTTCCTTCCACTCCTTCAAGGTCTTTTGCAAAGTAGTTCTGTAGTTACCTCTGTTCCTGTCATACGAATAATTTTGTTTCCACCTGTTGGGCCTTTGCTTTCTTTTCCCACTTGAAATAATAAGAATCTTTGAATAATGGTTTCTTGGTTTACAGTAGGGTTAACATTTGCACTGGGGAAATACTTTAAACAGAAGCGTATTGCTAACAATCCTTATTTTCTGAAAGAAAAGTAATCTGTTTCTTGGCAGCACCATCTGTGAGAAATGGGATCCTCCCAAACATTTGGGAAAAATCCCTACTGCCAGCTCCCACACATCACATTATTTTTTCCTTTGTAATGTGTCTTTTCTTAAACTAGTAACTGAATGTGAAAATGTAGAAACCAACAGAGTCAACTGCAAACCTTACTCATGTACTCACAGTCCTGGATGAGAGTGCCACAGCAGTACTGAAGTGCCAAGAACACATGCCTTGCTGAGATACCCCACTATGGGACTGCTGCCCAGGTATCATACATCTATGTAATAGCATGGCAGCACTAGACCCTTTCTATCTGTGGAAAGCTGCAAGAAGACATTATTGGGAGGATCTGTTACAGACTGCCTGACCAAGAGGACTCGGTGGATGAAGTGCTCTATAGACAGATAGGAACAACCTCATGCTCTCAGGTCCTCGTTCTCATGGGGGACTTCAACCACCCTGATATCTGTTGGAGGGATGGCACAGCCCGGCACAAGCAATCCAGGAGGTT
>JANRGW010004911.1:0-23325 GCA_024733675.1 Psilopsiagon aymara | reverse complement strand
TTGGATATGAGGAAGAAATTCTTTTCTGTAAGGGTGGTGAGGCACTGGAATGGGTTGCCCAGGGAAGTTGTGAATGCCAGACAGACAAACTATAAATTCAGGTAGTCATGAGAAGCTGGTCTATGTCTTTAGGAATCTAAGAGGGAAAAATACATCACATTTGAGGTGTTGAACCCAAGTCCTAAATAAATGCTTGTTAGACTTACAGCGTTATGTATTTCTGCTACTATTTTAATAAATTTCCTTTCCAGAAAGTATGCTCTGGACAACATGTCTGACCTACTGCATAACTCACACCGTACAGTTTCAGCCAGTCTTTCCTGCATTAAACCAGAAACCCATAGTTGAGTTAGATCCTATCTTTCACAGGGCAGGACATCTTGCATAGAAAACTCCAGCTGATGGTTAGCAAAGATGTGGCCAGTTGTGTTTGCTTTTAAAATTTCAAGCTGGACCTTGTTTCAGCTGCCAGGCACTGGGCCTTCATATGCCTTTGACTACTAGATTTAAGGGTCTCAATTATTGACCTTTCCTTTGGATATATTATCCCTGGCTCTCCACATTCCATCCACAGAATGTAAATGTTAGTGTGGAGTAGGTTATGGGAGAAGAAGCCTCCACTATTCACACATATGTTGTCCACTATTTGGCATTCTGAAATATGATTCCACAAATAAAGTAAGCTGCAGAAAATAACAGTTTGAGGAATAGAACTATAGTGCATGAAAATGTTTTCCCTACTTAAATATGACCCCCATGAGAATTAGTGATGTTTCTGGAACAAGAAAGACCATAGTTGATCATGATTATTTAAAATAAATTACTTCAACCATTAAAAATCAGTGAGAGGGTTCTATTTCTTTGACTATCATATGTCTCTATATACCTGCATAGCATAAAAGAAAAACCAACAACTTTTTAAAGATAACTGAGAGAAGGGAAAAATTGTCCAATATTTTGTGTTCCGACTTGTTTAAAAATTTAGTGGTAACTCTGTATTTGGCATGGGTTTGGTCAAACTTATTTTAGACAGCCCATAAATTACCATATGTCAAATTGCAACACAGACTGAGTTAAGTCACGCTTATTTGAAATAATTTTTGTGTGTTTTTTTGTGCAACTTTCTTGTGTCTATTTTTCCAAGCTGAATATAAATATTCATATGACCTATTTTTGTTTTTTTAATGAAACTTTTGGATTAAACCTACTTAAAAGATACAACTCTAGTTTCAACCACACGTATCAGAGTTTTGCTACTACAGATTTTTCCCTTCGAGAAGCACTGTAGCTCTCTTGTCTGTATTATAATTCTTGAAAAAAAAGTATGCCTCTTTTTTTTTCTTTCCAGAATCTTTCCAGGAAAAGAGCTCACATCTGACAGGAGTATCTTCATCTTACTTTGTAAAAATAACTAGTATTAGTATGAAATAATAATCACAATCCTTTTAACTTATTCGAAAATGTCTCGGGCAGTGCAGACACTGCAGCCTGGACAGCTGCCTAATAACAAGCAGCCGTGTTTCCTGACAAATCTACACACAGCTACAGATGAGTCTGGAAAAAGTACAGCAATGAATTCCTGCAGATGGATAGAGATAAAAATTGAAAATAGCACCTTAAGAAAAAGAACCAACATCAGGTGTGTGTAAGGTCGGTTGGGTTTTTTGTTGTCATCTTCAGTGCTGATAACAAGCATTATCTGCATCTGTGGATCAGATTCCATGAAATTATTCACACTCTTTAGGGGGAGGTATCTTTGAGTTTCTTCTCATCGCTGAAGAGGATTTCCGCTCTACGGATTTCATTATTGGAAGGTGCCTCCTGCAGGAACTTTTCATTATTCACCCCTCAGTATGCCCTGCAAGATCTTCCCATCAGCATGTTACCTATTGTCAGCTTTCCCATGGAATTCAATAGGGGATGGGGAGTAAGCTGTCCACTGTTAAAGATAATCTGCCCATGTTCTGCACCAGTAACATCACATTGAACTGTGGTCAAATTGCTTTTATGGAAGATACAGGATAACAGAACTAAATTGGATTAATATGGTGGTGAAACATTTTATTAATTCAAAATGTCTCTTGTGTCATCTTCTTCCAGGACTGTTTTATGTTTTCAGATTGCTAGAGTGTCTTGACCTGTAAACTCATTGCTTGTCTTCATTAATGCTTTGGCAGAGTTGATATAGAAAAAGGCATACAGGAAAATCATGATAACTGCTTTTGCATGTCCAGTTTATTGACCCCTTATTATGGCCAGAAATAAAGTGTTATGTTTGTTTGTGGTGTTAACTGCTTGCCTTCTGGCCCTTCTCTCTGCTACTTAGTCATTTCTTAGTCTACAAGAAAATAAGAGTGGAAGAAAACTATTCAGACATTGCAGCTTTATATAGCTGCACTTCCATTGCCATAAGAACCATATTGGAATTCTTTAAACAATATATTTCAGTGAAAAAAAATACAGCTTTTAAGACAGTCATTTTTGCATACTTTACATCACCAACCATCACACTTTCAATGAACTCACCCAGGCTCCTATATAGGCAAGCTCAACATGAAGGTATTCCAACCATAATTGTGTCTTTTGGGCCCCTCTGCAAAGGGATCATTACAAGCAGCACGACTTTTGCTTTCTTCCTCGTATGGTGTATGCTGTAAACAAAAGAAACTATTAAAAGCTTACCAAGATTTCCTTCTTTCTGACTCCTCTCACAAGTCCTGAACACATGGTAGAGCACAGCAGAGGGGTGATGCTGATGTCAGAAGAAAGACGTCAGTCTTAATAGTGAATTGTTCTTCCCTGCTGTTTAGCAAATCACTTACAAGCTGATCTTAATTTCTTCACGTGGTTTTGACACTTTTCAGTGTTTGCTTGGATAATTACCAGGGATCATGTCTGATCTGCTGTTTGCCCTGATGGCTCAGAAGTCAACTTTTGTGTTGTACAGCTGGTCACCTAATTAATGGAAGATCATTATTTTTCCAGCTGAAGAATATAACAGTTATATTCTGGATAGGAATTCTGAAGGGAATAAGCAGGTGGAGTAAAATTTAAGGAACTTGTAAGATTAAGAAAAATTTTGTGAGTTGTTGCAGTTTTATTGTTCCTCACAAATCTCAGTATGGCATCATAAGTAAAAGCAAATTGGGCTGCTGCTTTTTATTAATGACATTAACAAATGTGAACAGGGAAGATTCTTTTTTTTATTTTCACTTTCTTATCTCTAGCCTGTTCTTGCACTGTCACTCAGCATTTGCAAGTGGATACTTCTGGAATGATCTTCTTGAAGTAGAGAGGCATCATTTACAGTTTAAAAATATACAGTAAGAAAGAGGGTGGGCTTCTGAGCTCTCTGAAGATATAATACTAGTTCCTTCTTCAAGAGATGTGGGCTTTTTGTCAGGCGTCTCTCAGCTCACAAGGTTGTGGCACAGGCTGGTTTTGATCTTCAGTCGCACCGCAGCATTTTCCAGTCAGGATCAGAATCACATCAGCCACATTTCTTAGATTTGCTCTTGATTGTCTTGCCCCACACTACTTCTCATTAAGAAGTCATTGTCCTTGACCTGCTTGAGAAGTTGATGACTTTTCACTATTGTAGTCGCAAACACAAGTTCTTGAAAATATTGATGCTACTTATGCACTCTCTTGTTTGCCATGCAAAACAAAAGCTTTGACTCTTATCCCTTTCTTCTACTTTGGCAAATCTGAACTACTTTATTTTGCCATTGCATTTAGGATGCTGGTTATATGTTTTTGTGTGTTCAGTTGTGCTAAGAATTTTTCAGTTTTTTTTTTTTTTTTCTAAGAACTGCTATATTTTTGTTCTCCTTCCTTTTCTGAGGCTCTATCTTACAATTTAATTTCTGCTTTCATCTTGACAAGTACAGTCTAAATTCATATAGTCTCAGCATCCTACTTGGGAGCCAGCAGCTGAAATACTGCTTGGAAGCTACAGCCCACTGCCTACAGAGAAAGTCCTCGATTCTAGCAGTGCTTTGTCATCTGTTTTACTTTTTATTGTGTGTTTGAGGGGGGAACCCTCATACTGCTGTTGCCTTTGTGCTTTGCTTTGGGATTTTTACTTCTTATTCACAAAATCTGTGCGAAAGATGGCAGATTTGTGGTTTTATTCCTGAAGAACATGCTGAAAGCTTTCTCAGTCCAACAATAAGCTTTCTCTTTTATTTTTTCTTGGAAATGGATTTGCTCAATGTGATTCTATATTCCAAACTGGAGGATGATGTGGATCCTTTGCCTCTTACTGATGCCTGGTAAATGCCCACTTGAGAGAGTTTCTTTACACTTTCGCAATTCTTTATACCCTATATATAATTTTATGGTGATTTCTTTCATATCAGAAGTGATCTTGAATACATTGACCTAAAATGCATTGCTGATGAAAGTTTGTCAAACTACAAACACTAAGGTAAGATTGCACCTTCTATTTGACACTGTAGCTGTGGAATATCCACTGGAATGTCCATCAAGAGATGGTGCTGGGATGGTATAGATGAATCAAAAAGTGTTAGAGACTCAAAGAAACTCCTCTGGCTGAAGCAGAAAATATATACAGGAAATACGTATGTCAGCTGAACAATGTTGTAGAAACATGCAGGACATGGTAACAGATTATAAGCAATATAACAGTTACACTCGACATAATGGAATGAGAGGCAGCAGCACTAATGGCCTTTTTCCTTATGCCAAAGTTATCACAAAAACCTGATTTTTGTTGAAACTCTAATAACTCCCAATCTCATAACAAAGCTTGAACTTGACGAAACAGGACATTTTGATGAAATTTTATTAAATTGAGAGTACTTTGAAATGTTTAAATAACAAGTTAAATTTTCTGACTTCAGAGAACATTGACAGAGCAAACTGACATTCTTAGTTAGAAAACGCAGTAACCAGGAAGTTAGCTGATTTGGAATCATTCCTAGCACTTTTCAATAAGGAAGCCTCAATGTTTTTGGAACAATGTGTAGTTCAGAAGCAATCGCTGGATGTTCTGCTGGATTTTATTTAATCCCTGGTTGGACTTGTTTGTCTCCATTTAGTAGAAATACATACAGACCAAAAATAAGCAAAGGATGTGCTATGATTACCACGTTAATCCAAGGGTTTTATTTTCATCCTGTTTTCACTCTTTGTCTCACACATACACATTGTCACAGCTTAGACAAGTGAGCACTTCAGTGAAAGGGCCTGTCTTTGGTAACACCTAGGTATATATCCATTTGTGATGGATGACATTCATACATAAATACTCTTTGCTCAAAAGGAATATAAATATAACAAAAGCAAGTATTATGTTATTTGCCTACCTTCTCCCTATTTAGTTAAAACATGAATAGGTTTAGTGGGAGATGTCCCTGCCCATGGTAGAGGGGTTGGAACTAGATGATCTTAAGGTCCTTTCCAACTCAAACTATTCTATGATTCTATGAATTGTTTGTACTGTTGGCATTCCTAGGAACTCCTGACCTTTGCCCATGGACCCACAGTATAAGCACTAACCGAACATACAGTAAGAAGACAATGTCTGCCTCAGAATTCAGGGCTGTGGGCAAGTGACGGAAAAGCCAACAAATTGGGATTTCTTGAATAATAGGACATTATTCTTACACCATTGTGTATTTTAGCTGTTTCATATTTTTAATTTAATTTACAGTTAATAAATACTTTGTGCTGGAACAAAAAGTTCCATGTTACAAAGCCAAATGTCATCAAAGGTATTTGAATTATTTCTGAGCACTTTCACTGTGAAACTTGTATTTAATTGTCATAGCATCTTTTAAATATACCTTATCACAATGTTTCTGCTGTATTTCTCATCAAAACAAATAAACTGCCTTTAAAAGTCATGCATAACATTCACAGAGAAGGCAATGAGTCATATTAATGGTACACTTTCATGGGTATATTGCAAAAGTTTTGTGTGCCACCTAAGCCCCGTGATTCTGCTTTAGCTAACATGTAAATGCAACTGAGTGCTTCTGCATATAAATGATGGCTTGAAGCAGACAGTGCCAGAAAGTGCCTTTGGCAGAAATTAGTATTTTTAGCATATATTCCATTTGAGAAGTCTTTGTACATGCTGGAATACTTTATTTTCTCTGCTTGACGTTTTGCCCAGGATCACCTGAAGCAGCAAACCATTCTAGTAAACCCTGAGTGTTAGTCCATACTTAGGGTTCTTTAAATTGGTGTTGCCTATTCTACATAGGCAACATAATTCAAGGTCCCTGGAATCTCAGTGTAGACAAGGAGTGTCAATATATGTGCACATGTATATATATACACACATTCTGTATTGAATGAAAATACTAGTTGTTATTGAAGACACTGAGACACTGAGGAATAGACAAATCCCTGGAAGCAGAAAGAGGAAATGGCAGTGACCTCTATCACAAACACCAACAATACAGGGTAGGAAAAGGGCATAAATAACAAGCTAAGTCTCATGCACAAATGAAACAACACTGAAAACAACATGAGGACTGAGGTAGCAAATTGGGTAGAGAGGGGCAGGGAGGATGGATTTTGTTATTTGATTCCTTTTGTATTCAGAGTAACATGGCTGCAATTTTTGAGTAGCCACAACTGTTGGAAGGGAATGAAAGAAATGGCTAACCACTACTGTTTAAGAAAAGAGCAGCAACACATTTATAACTGGAGGCCAAAAATCCTTTGTTGATAAAGAGCTTTTCGTGCATATTTTATATTTCTGCCCCCTGAGTAAAATTAACCAATGAATCTCTGAGTGGAAATATGCAGTTTTCTAGGACGAGAGAAGTCATAAATGTACCTTTATGACTATTCAGGAATTTAATGAAAGCAGTAGTTTTTCACAGACAAGACAAATGGTGAGGTAAAATGGGGGCTTATTTTATTTTTCTGATTTCATTTTTTAAGTCAGATTTGTAAAGATAAAGCATTTGGAAGAAGGTTCAAGTTGCTAAATAACATGAATTATTATTTTATTAGTTTGCTGAGAAAAACAAACTGTATTGCAGATATTTCTGCCAACAGCTTAAAAAAGCTAATAAGATTCTGAAAGTTTTGGAATAAATTCCATCTTATTTAAATAATTTCCACTTTAATGAAAACAAAACAAAACAATAAAGAAGGAAAAAAACCATCCACTCTGCCTTGATGATGTAGCCACCAAATTTAGGCTCTGGATGTATGCAATTACATCATTGGGAATCCCTAATGTGAGACCTCAGTACGTTCTAGTCCTGGTCCATGCTCAGGGGATATGAACGCTGTGTTCATGTACAGGCGTTCTCCATCTATGGCTGGAAATTCCAGCTTGCACAGATTCCAGGCCAACCTCTGCACAGGTGCAGCTCAGCCCTCAGTACATAACGGGGACAGACAGCACCACCACAGCTTGTTCTGCCAGAAGCCTTCCTTTGGGAATGTCAGGAGTGTCCTTCCATTTATTCAGCAGGAAGCTATTGGCTAAAAGCACACAGCAGCAATTGCGTGTGTTTCTTTAACAAAGAAATTTGTGTCTCTTCAAAACAGATATGTGCTTCTTAGTTATGTGGGTAGACAATTTGTTTGCAGTGATATTAAGTCCTTTAAACTTTTGTATGTCTATGTTTATTGTTAGCTTCTTGTATACAAAGAAATGTCTTTTAGGCCTACTTAGCTGATATCTATTTAGAAATAATTTCAATATATTGGAATCTAACAATAGTTACAATGATGAATTATTGTGGGGAATGGTAGATCAGAATGATAAGAAGTGATCAATTTAAAGACAATTCTTTTTTCACTGATGTGTTAAAAACAGAAAAATAAAAAAATCTTAAAAATCAAGATAATGAGTGATTCATATAGGTGGATGATGCTGGACAGCCAATAGTGAGGAAGGACCAGAAATTTGCTTCTGAGACCAAGTCATGATCTGTTTAGAATGTGGTTATGGTTTGACAGTGAAAAAAAGATTATAAATCTTTAACTTTGGGTATTTTTTTAATGAGGAAAAATTTATATCAGTAAATGGATATATTAAGTCATCAAGAGGTGTAAAACTTTGAGGCTGCCCAAAAGCAGTTCTATTAGGAAAGTGATAAAAAAAATCCAGACAAATTTTCAGCATCTTACAAAAGTGTGCTACTATGTCTTCCTTGGGGCTTGTTATTGTAAGTGCTGAGGACTCCAGTCTAAAGGCACTAGTTCTGTTAACTTCAATGGTATTAATTATGTGCGTAAATCTAAACAAGCCCTTAAATTGTCTGAAGATTTGCCACCTTGCAAGTTTAAGCATTTGCAGAAGCTATGATGCAAACAGTAGTGTATGTGTACAGCACAGGACACAGAAAGAACTGGATGACTATTGGCTAAAACCGTTTTTTTCTCTCCTTTTCTGAGCTAGAATTATCCGAAGAGATTTTATGAATTAAGACCATACTCAAAGGCAGTTGTTAGTGAGGCACATATACATTGCTCCTTTCTCATTGCAGTATGCAGTATGTACTTCTAGCATATAATTTCTTACCATGATGGCGGCTTACATTCAGTTTACATGGGCTTTTTGTCTGGTAAGTTGACTGCCAAGCCTGAAAAGACAAGATTCTGCATAAAAAAACATAGCACTGCACCATCATCTCTGCATGAACGCATCTTTAATTATGCATTTAACAATTGGAATTTGTGGATAGGATATGAGAGAACAGCTGTACTCTCTGAAGTAGGTTCCTGCTGTAATTGCCTGTCACAGACTACGATGATTTTGCTGCTTTACTCTGTAACCAACTTCTAGGCTGCTGTCAAATTCAGGTGTTTCCTTCCTTATTTTTGAATCATTCCTCCTCCATGACACCTGTCCCCCCTCCAGAGAAGAAACTAGCAGTACAGCTGTTGTCATGGAAATCCTATGCACTTTCACAGAAGTTTATTTCCTACATTTATACATATATATGTTTGTGAGTGTATGCATGCTTTTTTAAGTGTGTGCATATTTCTGCGTGCAAAATAAAGCTGGAAGGATATAGAACACACCACAGAGGCTTTCATTTTACCACAGAAGCAGTATATAGCATTTCTCATGTGTATAAACTCTGACCTAGGGCCTGACCTAAGGTTAAAACTTCAATGAATATCCAACTACCTAAATAATTTCTTTACTTTAACTGGTCTGATACACTGCCAATTTCATATAATTTGACTGAAAGCCAGGTATTTGCCAGATTAACCAAAGGGCGGTTATGTGCCCAAATAGAAATGAAAAAATTTAGCTTTTGGCCAGTAGCTGCAACATGAATACAGATATACACATGTGAGTATGCACTGACCATAAAGATTATGTCTCCAATTCCTGTATAGCCAGTGATTTGAGAAAACTGATTCTCACTCCTGGGATGAAAATATGTATTTCATGTTTCATTTTTGCTGGAATTAATTTGTACCAAAAAATTCTGGTTACACTGGGTTTCCTCTGAGACACTAGATCAGTGGGCCATGAATGTTTGAAATTTAACTAACTGGACCACTGAAACAATCAAATGCTGCTTTGCTGTCAACTTTTGTTTAGTTTGACAGACCAAAAAGAGACATTAGGGAACTGGTATTTTTATTTAATTAATTATGAGCCAAGTTACATCATCTTTGCCATCTCTTTTTTTTCACTGGCAGGAATTCATGTATTTTATCATTTGTTAATAGAACGGTGAACAGTTAACACACAGTTCTTTATAGCAGAATAGTCTCACGTGGTTTTCATTTTCTGGTTTGGAATCACAGAAAGATTACTGCTGGCATGTTACTAAAAAGACTAATATGTCTTTGAAGTGGAGTGAAGCTTCTGTCATCATGTTCTACCAAATAACACTACAAATCTTGATTAAACACTTTTCATGAATTTTCTTTTAATAGGCTTCAATTTTGGAGTAGGAAAAAGAATGCAAGATAATGATTTGAAAAGATAAAATACCACATGCTGCTTTGCAGGAACTGTACGGTAACTCTAAGGGAACATGCTAACCCTGCAGTAAGCAAAAGCATCCGAGTAATAAATTGTGTCATCACTATCTCTCTTATCTCTTAATAAAAATGGAAAAAAATATTGCGAAGATCTCACCAGACATGTTCTCTTTATTGAATAAATAGGTGTGAGAATCGCTGCTTCATTTTGCATTTTCTTGTGAAAGCAAGTTGCAAGGTTTCATATTTACCATAGGCTGCTTTTGCAAATATAACCATCTCCTTATAATTTGGAAAGAGAAAGGGCTGTCTTTTGCTTTTTGCGTGTGTCTGCATGATGCACATGCATTGAGTATCTTATTCTTCTCAGACTCTTGTTCTCAACCAGAAGTTTCTGGGTAATGATAGAGAGAGGTTGGGTATCGATACTGTGTGCTGGTAAGGAATGTTATCTGTTTTATGATATACACAATGACATCGATGAACAGGCCAAAGGAAAAGAGATAAAACTGTTGTATACGCCCATATCCTAACTGCATGATTGCACAAAATGCCAGAGGTTTTGTTGGGCTGCTTTGGCTACGTGCCTATCCAGCTTTCACTCTCCCAGTTTGCTGGCTCAGTTGTACTGACAATATAGCGAAGAGAAAATAACAGTCCAGCAGCTCCAGAGGTGCAGCTTTAGTATTTTTTAATATTCTTTGTGTAATTGAGACAGCAAACAAGTGTCATTACGGGAACAATAAAACTGGAAAATGTTATAGATTGGAAAGTAGTTCCAGAGCATGGGTTTCTTAAAGTTAGGGCAACGCATACTATAAATACTCAAGCATGCAACTTGTAAGATGAATACAGAAACACAGAACTGTAAGTTCAAAAGGATCTCTGAAGTTCATATGGTCTATTTTACTGCTCAGAGCTTGCCCCTTGTACAGCATCAGCAAGGCATCCTTTAAATCAGGCCTAAAGATCACTTTCATGTCAGACCAGTTCTGTAGAGTATAAAAGGGTGAATTATTTTCTACATAGTTAAAGGAACCATAGAATACAAGAGAATTACTGAAGTGTTACAATACAAATGAAGAGTAAAACAACAAAGAGATTGCTACTGCCTATCATGCTGCTTCTGAGCTACAATATAGTAAGAAAGTAAAAAAAAAACTTTGCTTGTGTCCAGGAGTAGCATCCAAGCCAACAGTAAAAGTATAGAAGCTCTCACTGTTTGTTAAAAGTCAAAATAGCAGACAAACCACATAACATCAGCCTCCCTGTCTACTAGGTGAAGTGCAAGTTGTGACTGCTTCAGCAAAACAATGGATACCTTAAATGCACAAAAATAGCTTTCCATTCTACAGTATAGATTTTTTTTTACAGCAGCTGACAGAATTAAAATCATCTATGCTGACTTTGGGTAGCATGGTAACCTTTTTGATTGTTTAGGAATATTTGAGATACACTAATAATGGGAGCAATCCAGATGATTTTAGACAGTGGCATGGAACAGTAGTTTGTTATAGGCCTTTTATAGATTTAGCTGCTTCTCTTCATATAGTAAAAGACAAAACCAAAAAGGTCTGGGACACAGATCTATAAAATGGCTACTGCCTTAAGTGTTGGTTGGGTGCAACAAAAAAAAAATAATAAAAAGATATAAAACACCTGCTTTTATATGAGATCTCACTCCAGAAATTGCCAGACTTGCCCAGAGCTGAACTTCAGTCAAACATTTTCCTTCTACCTGCTTGAAATCTAAAACGTATGGATAGAATTGCAAGGACAAAGGGAAGCCAAGAAAGTTTTGTCTTTAGTTTTCCACACATTTGTCCTTTCTTTCTTGGAAATGCAGGTGATCTTGCTATAAATGTAGGGTAAACAGTATCTAATAAAAAACATCTACATACATCCATCTGGTTTCAATATTAAATAACATTTATATAACATGTAGCAGATTTGTTATTCAACAAAGGATTCTGTGATACTGAAATGGGAGTATTAAGATGCTGCTTTTGAGGACTAAAAAAAAGATACCTATATTTGAAAAAATTTGGTGTGCTATTCTGAGTATATCTGGAATAGTTGCTGGCCCTATTTATTATTAGTTTTTACTTCATAATGAAGGACTGAAACTCATCCTGTATACTGTTCACCTCATCTCAGAAGAAACGTTTCTCAATTTGACATTGTGACAATAAAAAAAAGAAGAAAAAAGATGCTTTTAGTTTAGTCTATCTTATTTTGTATTCTGTTAATCTATAAGAAAGTATGCACAACAACAAAGATCTGCTACTCTTAGTGACTGTACTGCAGGTTACATTGAGGTGGCACATCCTCTGCCTCCAAGTTTCCCTCTCATTCTCCTATGTTTTGTCATGGAATGATGCACTTTTTCAGTGCCTCCTATCTAACTTATTTTTTTCCGTACCTTTGTCCTACTGGAAGGTTAAAGATGGCGTAGGAAATGCTTGCTCCAAAAAACAGAAACTGAGCTCTTCCAAAAGTTTGTAATGTGAAAAAAAGATTCTCTCCCTTTTAATGTGGTTTGTTGAAACTTGTTTTCTTTCATGTTTTATAATAAGCTGTGGCATTTAACGATGCCTTCAATAAACATCACTAACATTTTTTCCTCTTTAGATGCCAACTATTAATGTTTTGTATGTATTCAAAGAATTTGTTTTATGCCACAACCACAACTACAGCTTCCCACAAAAACAATTCCCAGTTAAACCCTCTATTTACTTTAGAGTTTATTTGATGATCAGTTGTCTATTGTCTTGCAAGCAACAAAGTGAGCATGTTCATCAATTAATGGATCTATTTAGATACCTTTCTTAAAAAATTCATCCCCTTTGTTTCATCAGTAAGGAGAAAAGAGAATCTTAAATACATGCCAGCCATAGAAGCTGAAAACAGTTTCTTCATGCTGTTCATTTTTAAAAATAGGTTGGTAAAATGAGACATGTCAGGATGCTGCAGTTAGGTCACAGTCAAGGCCATGCTGTACTCATTTTTTCTGTTAGACAGCAGTGGTCCTCAGGGTTCGTCAAGGCAGGAATAGCTTTTATGGACATTTCCAGGCCAGAGGTGTCGGATGTTTGTAGTTGAAGAGCTAGGCCTAAATGACCAACTGTTGCTATTTGCCACATCTGATGTTCAAACTTTGTGTCATTTATCATGCTAAGAGGTAGTCTGTTCTGCAAAAACAAAACATTATGCTTCTTTAGTGCATCCTGACCTTTTCAGCCAACCTTGCTGTGGAGGCTATGACACAAACTAATGATGTCTTCCCCACCTGACACTACAACGTCAGTGCATGCTTCAGGAAGGGTTTCTTCACAGTAAACATGTTTCTGTTCCAGTAAGTCTCATAATGAGAGAAATGAATCTTTTCTAGATACAGGAATGTAGAGGGAGGAATTTAAACAGAAACCAGAGCTGTTGACTATTCATCAGGGAAACATTTATATCGACATTTAGGATTCCTTTGCCAAGTTTGTGCATTAGTATATGCAATTTCAGTTGTGCAGAGCTCACCTCCCAAATATTGTACAGGCCAGTGTCATTTCTCTGACCTTGTTTTTCTTTTAGGATATAGCAAAAGAGTAAAAGCTTCTCACCTGCCACACTACCTGACTGCTTCCTTTGTGGGAAGGATGAGAAACCTACAGCTGATCAGCCTTTACTTCTAACGAGTTATCACATAATTTTGGGGATATTAAAATCAGATGCCATGAAGAAGTAGGAAAAAGTATAACCTGGTAACAGTGTTTGAAGGGTTTCTTCAGTCCTCAAGAAAGAATAGGGTCCTCATACATTCTCTATGGCAACTCATAAAAAGAATGTGCAAAATGTACAAACAGGAGCAAAGCCAGGATGAGGCCCTGACATGTTGGGGGCTATGTCCTTAGCCAGAGAAAATTTTACTGGCTTTCATGCACTAGAGAAGACATGTACAGTGCCAGTTCATAATCTCAGCTGCACCAGTTCACACTCCTGAATTTACATTTCTTTCAGCTACTGTTAGAATTGGAACTGATTTCAAGTTACAAGGACACTTATTTCAGGCATATGATTTCAAAATGTTTCAACAAAACAACTTTAAAGTAAGCAGAAAGCAAAAGAGTTAATAGATTTTCCACTTATTTTCATCAAGCTCAGTAGCAAGTAAACTCAGCTCAGCTGTCTAGCAGACAGCAGCTTAGCTTTGAAATGATGGAAGGTGGAACCTGTTCATTTCCTTGCATGCCTCTTTATGGCCAACGGTTCATTCTCCAAAAATATGACTTTGGAAAAAGTTAGAAATGTTTCAATTGATTCAGGTCTCCCTTGTAAATCAAGAATTTACTCCACTGATATAAACAAAGTCTTAGCATTATGCAATTGCTAAATCAGGCTATAATTGGTGCTCTACATTTGGATTGGCTTGAATAGTCTTATTTTTGTTGGGTTTTTTTTTGTTTTTTTTTTTAAATCACAGAAAGCTTCTGTGATTTATATCTAAAAATAAAAAAGAGTAGCTGAAAACAATATGCTACACCAAACCCCAGTAACTTTGTCTCTCCTATATTCTCAGTCTTTCTTGTTTTGTTTGGAGATTCAGTACATGGAATTTTATCTATAAATCAAATTCTTGGAAATAAACTTGCTGAAATCACAATAACAGTCAAATATTTATGTGATGATTTTTTTGTGAGAAGTTCAGTAAATGCGTTGTCATCAGCTAGATTCCCAAGGAAACATCCCAGGAAAAAGTATGATTTGGCATGGGCAAGGGTATTATTCTTGACAAAACAGCTACCTAGCAGGTCTGCACAGGAGCACTTTCACTGTGCTACACAGTTTTTAGAACTTCCAAAGTGTGCTCATATTCCTTTGACACTTAACATAGTTGACACTTAGACAGTCTTTTACAGATCTTGTCTGACTTCATTCCCTTACTGACCCCATTTACTCCTTTTCTTATGCCCTCCTCCCTATGCTTTGTATCATTTAAGCTTGATGTTTTTTTTGCCTTTTATCTTAGTCGCCTTGTCTTCTCCCAGCAGCAAAAAGTCAGACCTCTTTTCCATACCCTTCTTCTATGATCTTCCCCTTTCATTGTTTTCCCTCATTCTTTTCCTTCCAAATATTCCCTTCTCTACCATTCCTGTTCCTACTTCCATCTCTCTCTTACCACTTTTTCTCTCCTTACACCTATCTGTTTCTCATCATCCCTTCTCTGACTGTATTGTGGCTGCTTCCTCCATGACTAATACAATTTTATTCATATTTTCTCCATAGCTTAGTTTTTCTTTCTTCCCTTCTTAGTTCATGGCGTTGCTTTTGCAGAAGCACTTTCCCCTCGCAAAATCTGCCATGGATCAGGTTAGGTACTGGTATATAACTGCCAAAAGCCATTGTCCTGCTACTGGCTGTTGGATTCCTTTCAGTTCTCCAGCAATCTCACTCTTCAACAGTCCTCTCTTTTCTCACCCCTTATCTTCTGAGGTGCTTGAGTCCTCGTTTTCTACTTCCATACACTGACTAGCATCTGAGCCATGTTCAGAGGGACTACTGCAATATAGGTAGACATGGATAAATAAATGAATATCATGCATCATATTTCACTATAAGGCAACAATAAACTGCCATTTTTAAGTTTATTATCAAAGGCCTCAAATGGCTAACAGTTACATATAAATTGTAATTTAGGGCACACAGGAAGCATGAGAGATTAGGCTTTGCACTGGGCATTCTACAAAGATAGGCAACATTGCTCCAGGCTGGGATCATCTCAGTTTTTGCGAGATATCTGAATACTGAGACAAATAGGAGCTGGTTTTGTATCATTTGCAAACAAGCAATGAAAAGGAAATGGAAAAAGTAAAATTGCAATGAAGACTACTAGCCTGAAAATTCATGTGGTTGCAGTCAAAGCTTTAACTGCACAGTCAGTGAAAAGCTCTGCTCACCTTCAGCTGCTGACAAAAGACCAAATGAGATATTGGACTTTATGAGGAATTAGACAGGAAGGAATATGGAAAAATATACAACTTTATGGTCTAAAGCAATGGTACAGCTTCAAAAATACTGTGATTAATTCTGCATATTCCATCTCAGAAAAAGGAGATTAAAGGATTATAGTAAGTCTAATAAAGAAGGCAAGAGTAGATGAACTGCTCTTTAAAGTTTATAGACTGCACAGATTCAGAGTGGTTGCTGCCTATGTAGGAACAGAAGCCAGTATTTTGATGGGAACCTTTCCTAAACACAAATGTGGATATTTAGGTCTGCACACAATCTATTAATTTCGTGAGGTTTAAAGGCACTTTAAAGATGCTTTGAGAGAAAAGTCATAAATGTAGATTAATAAACTCGCAATACCTATCTGAATTTTGGCATTTTCCAGATTTCCAGGGATGGAGCAGCTTAGAGTTTAGCTGCATATTTACATAAAGCTTTTCCATGATACTCCTCATTCCTAAGAAATAAAGCATGCCTGTTTAGAAAAATTCTGAAGAGCATTCCTTTAAATTTTCATCTTTAACCTCTTCCTTGCTTTCTATTTATATTGCAGAAATACAAAGCTAAAAAGCTCAGCAAATCTATACAACTGAGCTGCAGGCAACTGTTTGACATTCATCTTGTGTTCTCATTGTTTGTTTCAGAAACTCACTTCTTTGTGAGTCAGAAACTTTCACTCTTCTGGTCTAAATTCATGCTTTATACTTCATATTGTATGTCTCTTCCTTCCTCACTGATGTTTATTGTAGCTTCGCTTCAAGAAATCAGCTGTAAATCTCTACTTTTGTTTTGCTGGATTTGATGAACTGTGTAATTTTGTTCTAATCACCCAAGCTTCCTCAAACAGGGAGAAGCATACATGTACACACTTTTCTTTTTGGATTTGGTATCCCAGTGATGTATGCAAAAACATTAATATGTTCTCTTGAAAATGCCTCTCCTAGTACAACCTAGTTGATTCTATGAAAAAATATTTTGTATTAAACAGTCACAAAAATGATTAAATCTCATCTTCGTTTATTTGCTTGAACTTTATCCCAGCCCATTTGATGAGGCATTTCAATGCAGGCCACAGTGTTTCACCTCATATATATTTATTTTTAACTGGTAAGTCTTGTATGGGAATGTTGTGAGCTGATTACTTTCTGTTAGTCACAAGCCCCCTGTGAATTTTATTAATAAACTGTTTGTTGTTGCCATAAAATACAAAATCACTGACAATATTAAATCACTTATTCCTCTCACCACTACTTGTCTGTCAGCAGCTGAGCTGTTAGTAGCGGAAAACTTGGTTTGTAGCTGCAACTATACTTTAGTTTAGCAAAGCAACTAATAGGGTTATGCTAAAACAAAGTGTTCCTTCAACAGTCCCTATAATCTCAGCCTAGCCATAATATGGTAAAATATCTTCATTTTTTTCCCTAACAAAACTTGTGAGAACTAATGTGTCAATGCATTAAATTTTATGAATTTATTAACATATAAAGGAGAAACCAATTGTTTGAAAGTCTAAAGGAGTCTCTTAAGATTGAGAATTTAGAGAAAACAACCTTATCTAGTATCTGTTACCATACAGAATGAAAAATAGTTTAGAATACTTCAGATAATTCCCCAGTCTTGTGAAACTTAAAAGTACTATTTCATTCAATGCTGCTGTAGACATAAATGATACAATAATAAAAAGAAATCCTCACAGCAGGAATCCTGGCAAACATCTGTTGCATTTTGAACTTGAAGTCAGAACAACAAAGACATCAGCAAAGCTGTAAAATGACACTTAAGTAGAAGGCCCATGGATTCCTTTCTAACTGAGTCAATGAATAGGTAACGATTGCATGTTTAATCACAGGTCAAGAAGTTATGAGTGACAAACATGACCAGTTGCATGAGGAAGGAAATATTCTACATTACAGGAGAGTGCTGTAAAAGTACTTTCTGAGAGTTTCTTATTCCCCAGTGAACAAGTCACAAACTTTGTAGCAGAGAAGGTACAGGATGACTCGTCCTGTACCAAGTGATCTAAACTTTGTTTTGGAGAAATGTGTGTCTTGAAATTGTTTTGGAGGTTTTTTTGTATCATAGTTTTCCATTTGGATTGGCACTAGAGCTGGCAATATGGAGATAGGGAATAAACTTATAGCCCTTGCAATTTAAGCAAAGGAAAGAAAATTAATCACTTTATGGCACTTTTCTGATTTTGCTACTACAACAGAAAAGTTCAAAAGCTGATTAGGGAAGATCCAAATGACAAGTCAGAATATTACCGGAAGCCAAACCTTAAGAGGCTCATGCTTAAAAATAAAAATTCTATTAAAAAGTATATTATGTTGGATAATTCATCAGACTTAGAACCTGATTACATTTCACAATTCACGAAATTAAAATTACTGTATGCAACTGTATACAAAGATCAAAGAAAGAAGATAGATGGCACTACAGTAATTGGGAAAAAGGTCTAATGCAAACTCTTAGCAGGGAAGAGTTTTAACTTTAGTTTCCAGCTTCAGAGACTCACACACATTTCAGTAATTGCCATTAAAAAAATTTACCTAATCAAAGCAATCTGCACACTAATCAATGTTTTCTAAGATATCTCTAAGAACTGCTTTTAAATCAGTACTGATAAAAAAATCCTTACACAATAAAAATTGCTCTCTTCCTAAAAAGTTAACTAGAATTTGGCCTTAAAAAAAGTGTACTCTTCCATAATACAGAACATGCATGAACCCCACAATGGAGAAATATACATGGAAGTTTGTAAGTTTAAGTGTTCAAGCCCAGGCTGGATGGGGCTTTGAGCAACCTATTTAGTGAAAGATGTCCCTGGTTATGGGGGGGGGGGAGGTGTTGGACTAGATGATCTTCAGGGTCCCTTCCAATCCAAACCATTCTATGATGCTATGATTCTATGAAATCTAGAATAGAACAAAAGAAATATACATCTTTCTGCTTTTCACTGTCTGGAATCAAATACTTCAGGAATAGGCACATGAAATGAACAAGAATGAAATTCATTATGGAAGGAAAAGGAAAGAAACCTCTTCCAGGTAAATTTTATTATTTCATTTCTTAAAATCAGTGATACTTGAAGCAAGCACATTGAAGATTTAGAAAGTGAAGACTATTCCAAGTAGATAACTCACTGAGCAAAAAGCAAGTGCACAACTAAAGAAATGTAATGAATCTTATCTATCATCAACTCAGACTATTACGCTTCTGCTACCTACCAGCCTATACATGGAACATAAAATATCAAAGGCAGCTCTCACTGTAGGCTGCAGGAATAGATCCACTGATGTCAAAGATACAGCATACAGCATATTCTATAACTGAAGTAAAAAAAAATAATTCTAAGGCCCTAAAAACATATTTAGCAGTTGTGTAAATATCATACTATTAAGTATTGTTTCAGCAGAGCGGTTGGGGGGTCCAAGTGATGCTTTGGCAAAGCCCTTGCATGGAGGGCTGGCTGCCAAGAGCAGCTGTGCAGTGACAAGTCTGGAATGTCCTCTGAGTAAGGCTGGCTGCAAACCTCTAAGGACTGTGAGAGTGGGAGGTTCTTGAATAGTTTGAGAAATATGAAAGCCCCATTCAATAATTAAAAAAATAAAATAATTATTAGTCATATAAGAAGGAAACATGAAAATAACCTTGTAACAATGTTGCCGTTTTTTCGCCCTAGAAAAACAAATCACGTATGTGTTCAGTATGCTTCCTCTAAGGTTCACTTTTTCCGACGGGTAACTTCATGAGGGTGGAGTTCAAACAGCTTATCAAAATTTAGTTGGTTGTGTTCAGGATTCTATTCTTTCTATAATAAAATATAGCTTCATATTCCTACACCGTAATTTATAGTTTTCCAGCTTCCTTATTAGCTGGAATTAGAGACTTCCATATATTTCAGAAGTGTTATGTGCTGTGTGAACTCCTCATTCTGCTCTCTAGGCTCAATATGTAAGGCCACTGATTGAGCAATGAGGTTAATCACTGTAACATCTGTTTAAGTCTACTTCTCGGATACATAGAAACAAATTCTATATCAAGGTCCTGATTTGCTGTTTTGAAATCTAGTAAGAGAACACGCATTTCAGCTCAAAGACATCTTCAGAGACAAAACCCCAATAATCTATACCACAAAAGCCTTTTAAAGAGAAGTGATACAGAATGTATTTACTTGGAGTCCTCCACCAGCTCCTACTTTCAACTATCATATACATTAGATATAAAGTAGAAATGGACAGGAATTGGGAGGTAATGAAGGGAGACTATTAGTGTGAAATAAATGTTTCCTGGAAACAAAGTTTCTGATTATCAGCTAAAGTCTGGACAAAAATACATGAGCTGCTGTTGCAACATAGTATCATCTAGATACATATGTTTTAATTACAGATAACAAAACATCTCTCCATCCAGAGAATGTTATGAAAACTGATATATCTCAGTGTTACTGTACAGCAGCTTTATTGAAAGAGCAAGATAATATTTTTGCTTGCTTTATCATGTTCGCATGGGCTTTATGGGTAAGAATCTCTCATAAGTCCTTTCATATATGCAGCACAGGTTCGTGCAAAGATGTACTAAGTGACAAAATAGAAGTTCCATTGATGAACATGAACTACTCTGAGGAGTAGTTGCAGTGCAGAGATATATTCAGGTAGTGATACAAAGTAGTGTAGTGTCAAGTAGTGTAGTGATATATTCAGGAACAGTGATCTATAGTGATATATTCAGGAACAAAGACCCTCATTTAAAAACTGAAGTTCAGCTGACTATGTTTGAAACTATGAGGTACAAGTATTTAGTGTAGAGTGATCTTCTTCCGATAGGTTTTAATAAATTGTTCCACAAAATTTGATTTAATAAATTAAATTGTAAGGAGTTCCTCCTACATTTGATAGAGTGATTTTAAGAAAAAAATTCTACAAACTTATGCTCCTTTATGTGTTACAAGACTCCACGCACCAATTTAGGGCATTTGCAGATGCATTAGTTGATGCGTAATCTGCAGAAAACAGCTTGTTTGAAACCAGCCCCACTACAGACACCTCCCTCACTACAAAATGCCATCAACCAAGGCCATCACTGCTGTATCTGAAGCTGTTCTCTCCCTGATTCAGAAAGTGACTAAAGAGGTATCAGATGTGTCCTATTTCTTAAAAATTCAACATCGTGTATTGCAGATATTTTTAGCTCAGATGTATTTGCACATATAAGACTAAAAAGGTGCAAAGTTCACTATTTCATTAAGGAGAATTGCAGCATTTCTGCTTGCCTCCCCCTCCTCCCGTATAAATGATATAGCTCACCTGACCTGAACTCTGAGAAACAAGAATTGAATCAATATCAATTAAATTGTTCACTAGTATTTCATTTTACACTGCCCATTGGAGCGTTCTAAATGGAAGTTTATAATGAAATTGCAAAAAAAAAAGAAATATATATATACACATTAGTGAAAACTAATAACCCATTTGTCACGAGATATATATGAGTCATTTCTTATAAAGTGATAAGAATTCATTGATAGAAATTTAAATACTGAAAATGTAAAAAAACTCTTTCTGTATTCTACACATGAACAACATTTTCTGAAGATATTGGGACTATTAATGTTTGCAGCATAGCTGTGTCTTAAAACCTCAAATGCAACAAAATTCCAAGTTATAATATTAATATCTGGTGCCATCCTTGTTTATTCTTTTGAGCACAAGAGAGCTCTACAGGAACTGTACTTCTAATAAAGAAATACACTATAATTAAGATGTTGGTCTCTCAAAACTTTGAAGATGACCCCATCAGCATTGCCAGTTCTTCCCCCTGACATCTTCATGCAGGTGCTATATGTGGGAAGTATGTGGTCATAGTTTCAGCTTTGCTGAGAGAATTAATTGACTTTCACACAGGATTTTGATGTTTCGAAATCTGGGTTTATTCCAGTTTAGAACAAAAGCCAAACATTTCATAATTATCTGTGGAAGGCAATAACGTTTCAGTGTGGGAGCAGGTCATCCCCTAGACTTCCCCAAAGCATTGGTCCTGTGAGGTCTCTTCAGCCAGGGTAGGAAGGGGATTGCCCTAGATGGCTACTCTTGGCAGACCTGCACCAGAGCTGAACCCTTCAGCTGCTCGACCCCAGCCCCAGCGCTCTTACCATGCTGCCTGGCTTCAAGGGAACCAGGGGAAAAGGCCAGTGTCTCAGCCAAACATTTCAATCTGCCTGAACAAGCTAACTCCTACCAGAAAATGTTTTGTCAGAACTTTCCCAGTCTGTTTCAGTTTAAACTACGAGCTTGTGTTTTACTGTAAAGCAGATTACTGTGGTGTGTAGCATGCTCCTGGGTAACAACAACAGTGGGTATTTAAAAAGCATGCATGTGTGTGTGGAGGGAGGTCCTGGTCCTCTCCATCCTAACTTTGAACCATATAACCAAAAACATTTCCTCTAGCTTTAGAATTCTTTCACACAAATTAAATGGAAGTTAAAACTGCTTATAACCTCTTCCACACTGGCACAGGATTCTGAGAAGAAACTGCATCAGAAATAGTATCAGCCTGCAGCAGGAGCACTAATGAGAATGGCCTGAACCAGGGCAGACAGCAGCGGCTGAATCCTGGTCCCACAGAATAGTTTGTGTAACGTATGACAGAAATTTCTCACTTGTGGTAGTGAAGGAGAACTGCTTCAGTGCACCAAAAATAATTAAATCCAACTTTGTGAAACCAGTTCTCATATCTTTGCAAACTCTTAATGACAATTTATCTTTATTGTTATTTAAGAGTGATGGTTATGAACATTTGAATGTTTTTTTTCATCCTTGCAAACTAGAAAATTAGCATGACCCAGCAGGATGCAGACTGAAAAGATGCAAGACAGACTTGGCCTTTAGAGCCCTGTAGCTTCTTCCATATTCTTCTTAACCTTTTGTTTCATTGCTGCTGATACATTGCATGGAGAAAGAGTAACAGAGTATGAAATACACAGATCTTTGGGATACCCAGCAAAATTTGCAATGGACTGCCTAATGGAATCCTTTTCTTTTTTTGTTTCCTGTTAAAAAGTGAAAAATACTGAGATCTAAATTTTAAAAATAGATTATATTTTTTACTGCATAGCCCTTATCCAAGCTAATGTACGGTGTTTTTAATACATGGTTGTCATGGTTTAAGCTTTAAGCCCAACTAGCAACCCAGAACCACACAGCCACTCTCTCATTCCTCTCCCCCTTCCCCCTCACTCCCGGAGGGATGGGGAGGAGAATCAGAAGAATGTAACTCCCACGGGTTGAGATAAGAACAGTCCCATAACTAAGGTATAACACAAACCACTACTGCTACCACCAATAACAATAATGACCAGGGAAAATACAAGGGAAGAGGATACAA